>JAGDQP010052368.1:727-13797 GCA_022664845.1 Lepisma saccharinum | reverse complement strand
TTCATATTTATACACCTGGTGTTGCTAATTTATCAGAAAAACACAATACTTAGCACATGTTACACATTCCTCGTTTCAATTTTGTAAAATTAAATATTTATTTACGCTAAAAAATTGTTCAACAAACTTTCGAATGCAATTTATCTCATTAGCGTTCTTGTGCATGAGATAAATATTTCGTTGGTTTTTGGCATAGAGTTATGGTTTTTTGGTTTTTGGCCTTTAGGCATCTTTGGCTCAGGTTGGGAAAGGTTCCATAATGCAAGTTAATTTTGTCAGAGGGAGTCCTAATTAAGATGTTATTAACCTAAATGTACATTTGTAACAAGAGTGAACATTTTAACTGTTTCAATAATCATCAAATATTGTAAGGAAGGGGCCCCTAATAATAAAAATTGCGTTATTTTGCAAAAGTAACACGAAAAAAATCGCCGTTCAATTTTTCCGTCATTTTTACATCACTAACTTAGGGGACCACCACCATCGCACCAAATTTAAGAAATAAATAGCCTATCGTTTTGCTCCCGTTTTGCACCGTAACGGTTAAAGAGTTATAAACACATATATTTTGGGGGCCAAGTTAATAGTATCCCCCTTACAGCAAATTTTCAAAAATCAGTCAGCAACACATAGTGTAACAGATTGCACTCGTGTTGCACCGTTTTGCGCTATAACAGTTAAAAAGTTAGAAGCACATATATTTTGGGGGCCTAAGTTAATGATGCGTCCACTCGGTCAAATTTTTCGAAAACAGATAGTGTACTGGTATGCATTCGTTTTGCACCGTTTTGGACCCAAGTTTCGCGTTTTGCACCGTAAAGGTTAAAACGTTATGAGCTCTTATATTTTTGGGTGGTACCAAGGTAATGGTATCCCCTTACAGCAAAGTTACAAAAATCAGACAGCGACACACAGTGCAACAGATTGCACTCGCGTTGCACCGTTTTGCACCCAAGTTTCACATTTTGCACCACCACGACTAAAAGTTAGAAGTTAAAATTTATTTGGGGGATGGGGAATGAAAATGACAGCTCCTTAGTCAAATTTTAAAAAAGAAGAGAGAGATAGTGCTGTGGAACTGGACTGCAGTTGTTTTGCACCACAACATTTAAATGGTTAGAAGAAGTTTTTTGTGGGGGTTAATTTTTCAAAGGAAACATATTTTCTTTGGAGTACACTTGTTTAACCTTGCAGACCGATATTCAATTTAGCGCCTTAACAGCAAGCGAATGTGATAAATTGAAGTGGTTATTGTTGAAGACATCCAGTAAATAATTGGGACGCAGCTTGGACCTACTGCGCACTAGCATTTCAGAGCGACTTTTTAATTGCGAAAAAGAAATACATACTTTTATATGACATCGCGCGCACTGGCAATTTTAAAATCGCCGTGATAAAATAATTGAAACATGGTCTATTTCGGAGGTGATGAAACTATTGCTTGCAGAATGCATGTGTTTAAACCTGTCCGCGCACACTGGCAATTGAATTGCTCAATTTGGTGGCTGCGGCTTGTAACCCTGAGAAAGAAGTAGTTACAAATAATTACACAGTAAGGAGTAATTTATTCATTAAGTAGTGTGTTTTGCAACAAGAGTTTGTAATCGTTCAATGCTGAATTGTTTATTTTTGAAGTAAATAAGTCAGAAAAGTAAATAGACAAAATGCAGAAACGTGGAAGTGATATTTTGAAATAAGAAATTAATAATTTGTATTCAAATATATAATTATGGAATTGTTTTATTAAGTTCACGAATTGTTATTTTCTGTTACAACTTCCGAGTTATGTTTTATCATTGTAAAATTATTTCAAAATTATCGTGAAGTAAATATTTATCTTAAATCAGCAATATACTAGTGCAGCGATGCCCAACGTTGTTTTGCCTATGTGCTACATTAAATCTTCGCGACCCAGAGCATTATCTGACATAAATAGCATACAAATCTGCACATATTGTTTAATTGCAGCTTTTAAACGCTAATATCGTATAAGTAAGAAAATACTTCACACATACAGACAATTAATGTTAGCAAAAAGCCAAAATCAAAGCATTAAAATAGTTTTGTTAGTTACAAATTTTAACATAATTTTATGTTGTTAGTATGGGCTGCATTCTGTCTTTTCTCAGTTGAGATAAGTTAATTTTATGTATAGATTAAGAAGGAGAAATCAAATAAATCCTTCTTTCAACATGTTTATGGTAAACAATTGCAATACATGTGGCAGCTCGGATCTAGCCCGTGGGCTGTAGGTTGGTCATTACTATCCTAGTGTTTTAATGTTACAGCCAATCTTTCTTGTGGTGGTATACAGCCAGTCAAAATATAGTATTTTGGTGCCAAGAGATGCCAAAAGACAAAAAACAAATTCAAATTCAAAGATGCTACGAGTTTATAAAATTGTCCCTTTAAAAGTCTCTGGTTTGCAATTGGATGAATTCAATGACTCTTCTTTTTTCGTTTTCTCCTTTCATCTTTAAAGAAGAGCAGCCGATCCCGGTAGTCATGTGGTCTTAGGCTTAAGGCCAGTGTCTCCAAGGTTCTGGGCTCTGATCTCAGCTGAAGCATGGTTGTTTATGGATTTTAGACTTAACATCTAGTTGAATCAAGACGGGCCAAAGTCATTAGTTATTAAAATGGCCTACAAAGTTTACAAAACTTTTAACAAAATCAGAGCACAACTTGTAGCCATTTATTTGAAATCCATTTTGATGCTGAGCAAGTTAAGGCTCTCAGTGCAGTAACATAACAATTTTACTGATTTTTAATCAAATGATTTTTCTCTCTCTCAATTTTTTAACCAACACTGCGCGCTTACCCTTACTGCAGTATGGGAGTTTCACTGTCTAATTTTTGAAATTTTGCTGTAGGGGTCTGCCATTAATTTGGCTTCGCCAAAACATAAGAGCTTATAACATTTTAACTATTGCGGTGTAAAACGCAAAACTTGGGTGCAAAACGATAGGCTATTTATTTCTGAAATTTGGTGTGGTGGTGGGAAGCAAGTTAAAGGACCCCTAATCTAGTGCAGTAGAACGAGCTTCTCAGAGTACAAAAGCATTCTTGCTAAATCGAGAAGTTTCTAATTTAAAAATTGAAGACACCATGTTGTAATCAAGTACAATCTTGATAAGTAAGTAGTCTTGTTTTTTCTTTCATTGAAGAAACAGCTTTATTCAAAATCAGAGTTGTTTTAAGCAAGTGTATTTGAGAATGTGAACAATTGTATTTCAGAGTGAAAATATTGAAAACAGCAATTTTTACCATGTTAAATCATATGAGCTAAATAAAGAATGAAAATTTGTAAACATGAAGGATTTTGCATTAATTAGAATAAAGCATTTACAAGTAGCTAATGTGTTTTCTAAAGTGCATATTGGTTTGCATATTTTGCTCTTTTTAGTGCATATTTGCATGTACGTTTTATAGGCATTTTAAGTACATAATCACTATGACCTATAGGTTTTGGCCAAACAAGATCTACCCGAAATGTGAACTTTATTTTTCTTTGTAATTTTTATTCAAAGACAGTTTAAGTCTTGTGTACGATTTTTTTTTTTCAATTCAAAATCAACATTTACATAAAGTTTTTCAATTTCGTCATCAATCTTAACATTAAGTTTAAGTCTATTAAATTTATTTTTGTAATTTTTTATTCAAATTAACATTTTGTAGAATTCCATTCCATTCGTTACAAACACTTACAAACAATTTGAAAGCTTAAGTAGACCATGTTGAGTACATGAACCTTAGTTAAATTAGGCCTACACATGGTGAGCATTTGCGAACCCTGATTTAACAAAAAGGAAAATACTCTTTAAAAGAACAATTTTTGAATATTATTTTTGTTTGTTTTATAAGAGTTTTGTAGAGAATAATCTAAAGTTTTCCTTCAGTGACTAAAGATCTTTGTTGTAATTAAACAATTACCAGATAGTTGCGTTTAAAGGTTCATCATTACCCCATTCTCCCCTATCATAATCATGTACTTCGTGTATACGTTTCCCTATCTTCTTATTGCACTGTTTTTCATTGATTCTTGCTCTCTATTTGATCATCGCAAGATTTCTTTGGGAAACCATGAAAGTAAATTGAAAAAATAACCCTAAAACTTATTTTATAAGCAAATAGTATAAGTGTTACATAAACACAATACTTCCCTTAACCCCATGTTTAGCGATGTGGCTAAATATTTTCGTGGCTAACCTTTTAATGAGCCACTTTGTTACAAATGACCGTTCCCATCTAACGTCAAGAATCTCTGTAACTCCCTCCCTATTCGATGCCTAAAAAAAAAGGAGAGAAATAATCTGGCACAAATGAGCCTGACATTTTCCCTCTCCCATTTAGTCATTGCGGCAGCTGAGAATAAAAAAAAGAAAGGTCACCACAAGATAGGACCTAATCTCCACTCGAGATCCATGACCACGTTTGAGGAACGCTTTACGAAAAGAGAACCTATCAAACCAACCTTTTCTATGTCGCACGATCTATCATGTCATTTGTCTTTCGCAAAATCCTTATCCTACTGACCTCTATTGTCAACTGCTGTCAACTTCAGAGAAAAGATGGCCGCCCATTTGTATAAAGATTTTCGATCTTTTTTTGTTTTGTTTTATTTTAGCTTTTTACAAAAGAAGTATTCAAGATTGAACATAGCAAATAAACTCCAATTGGTAGAATGATATGCAGAGAAGGAAAATAATTGATTTTTTTTATGTATAAAGGGAGGAAAGTAAAAGAAAATAGACGTGAAGCTGCATACATGAGTCAGTTTATGCATTAACAAAAGAGGGAGATATAGAACTACTTTACTTCTTTCTGGTATGTATATAGCGTGTATAAATTCTCGATACATTAGCGCTTATGACGTACAGCATTTCTAGCATGACTAGTCCGTCTTCTTCTTCTTCTTCTTGAGGGTTTAAGGACAGGATAAAGAGGGAGGTAATGCTATGTAGCACAACACTATAAAGAGGAATTTAGTTGAGGACAAAATGAGTTTTGTATATCGGACTAAAGAAACATGATAACAAGATGAAGGTGTAAATGTGTGTTTTTTGTTGTCGTTGTTTTTTTTTTTTTTCAAGCGAATGTCTCGTCAATACTTTACGTATTTCGACAATTGAGAGAAAGTTCGAAAAGGGGGGCTGAGTCAGCAGTTTTCGTCGTCCTCTTCTTCTTCATGACAACATGATTGAGAGAATGAGGAGTTAAAAGTTTTGAAGTTAAAGCGAAAGAAGTGTTGCCAGCTATGCATTTTTAAAAGTAAAAAAAAATAAATCTGGAAATTTTATATAATATAGAGAGAAATGCGCAGGAAACAAGGTTTGTGGTTTCGAAGTGCAAATAAATATTTGAGAAAGATGGTAACGTTTTTTTTTTCTGCAAGACAAATTAACTTGTTCATTGCTACATGTTCTCTGACGAATTCCATTTTGTGAACTTCTTTTCAGACATTTTAGTGACAGAAAGGGACTAGTGATGTTTCTGCTGTAACTGATTGATATATGAGACAAAATCGAACGGCTACATTTTCTCAACAGTAAGTGTTAAAATTACGTTATAATTAGTTGTTCTTGATCCTCAACGTGCGTAAAATATCCCATTTCCTTCTGAAAATTTTAAAACCATATTCTGAGTTGACATTTCCGAAATATTATGAAAGTCACCATACACAGTTTCGAACAATATACTTAAAATATCCCAACAATATCCCTAGTCTAGGACACTCAGATATTCGTAGAATGTTCTACGTACATTCTACGGATATCCTAAAATATGTTAGGGATGTTCCAATATCTCCATATTTGTAGCATATCCATTGAATATTCTTGTGCTGTGTGAGAAGTGACATATCCTGTCCCTATATGCATCCCAACCCTACACCAATGCTATCTCGGTCACATACAAGGAAGGGGTTATAATTCTTTTTCCCACAGCAAAAATATATTGTCCGAAACCCCAATATCCCAGGAATATTCTTGCAATATGCTGTGCTGAGCGGGTAAGGTCAAAAGTTGGAAGAGCTGTACCATAAGAGCATAAGATTGTTGAAGAGCATAAGATTGTTGAACGAAGAGATGGATTGTTTCATTTACTTCCCGTGTCAATTGATTTTGATCATTTCATGTGGGAGCCAGGAGAAGGCTTTCTGCTCTTTTCTATCATCTATTTTCTCTTTCCTTCTTCTTTTATACACAACTGATATGCTGCAAATGTCTCAATTAGAGACAACCCGAAACAATACACCCCTTGCCACACGGTTGAACAATAGTAACTAGTAACCATGCAGAAGAGACACAGTATTATGATTGATGACGTACTCTAAGAACGTTATTTTTTGGAAAGACCCGGTAATCTTAGAGTTTCTGATTCTGTGTCTGATCTTAGAGTTTCTGATTGAATGTGTGTTCAAGGACGAACAATTACTACCCCGTTAACGTGCTTGATGCGTCTATTAAGGCAAACGAGCTCAAATGTCACAACGTTTACGTCATAGATGAATGTTCCATTAGCTGTGTGATTCTGTCAAGACAGAAAACCAAGTATTTTACACAAAAAAGTAATCATTTCACTGTCTATTGGACCAACTTACATAGAATATACTCATATTATATAGCTTCAGCACCAGACACACACTCACAAGGAAACTTTCTCCGGTGGGACACGAAAACCAGCATGAAACTTCCACAGTGTATTGATGATATGTTCACTCCTGTAGACAATTTAAATGTTAGATTTAAGTTATAGATGAAGTTGACGGGTTAATTAATTGATCTGATCCTTTCCAAATGCGAATATTAAATAAATATAGGGTGACCCGAAGGAAACTTCCCCGTTGATTTTGTAACCAATTGATTTTCAGGAGGAATTCCGACACACGGGCCTTTTAATTTAAAGGAGTACGTGCCATTGTGGTCAAGAATTGCCTGCTGTCCCATTTTATTGTGGTCTAGTGGCAAATAGTGAAATTTTCTTAAATACCAACATGGGCCAAGTAACACATCATGTTAATGATCTTTAGGTTCTGTTGGCGGAAAATTGCGTTTGCAACTCTCAATTATTACAAAATGGTAGGTAAGGTAATATTTTACACTATTTAACGTTATGAGCTCTCCAACTTCCATCATTAGTATAAAAGAACTCCTGAAAACAACACTGTGGTAAAATTAAACGTGTTATCTCGTTTCTTGTGATCCTATAGCACCTAACTCCTGTGATGAATAACGGTACGTTAGTGACGTGAATTTCAGCTCAGCATTGCGCTTTGGGAAGGAAAAGCACGTGGGTTCGAACCCCGCTTCCAAACATCGTGCCTGAGTGGAAGTTAGCGGGCAGGGATTTAGATATGGTACCAATTCAACATTCGACTCTGGACATTATCAGGCAGCTAACACATACCATGTTTGGCTAAGAAACTAGCAAAGGATTACACGTTTTTGCAAATAGAACCTAAAGACCATAGACGTGATGTGTGACTTGACCTATGTTGTCATTTAAGAAAATTTCATTCTTTGCCATAGACCACAATAAAATGGGATAGCATGCAATGGCTGTAGTACTACGGCCCGTTCACAATGGTACGTTCTCCCTTAAATTAAAAGGCTCGTGTACCGGAATTCCTCCTGAAAATCAATTGGTTACGAAATTAACGGGGAAGTTTCCTTTGGATCACCCTGTATTTATATAATCGCATTTGGAAGGGATCAGATCAATTAATTAACACAACTTCGTCAATTACTTAAATCTAACATTTAACTTATCTTCAGCTCAACCTTTTATATAATAGTGAATGGGGAATGCATATTTGCAACACATATGTATGAAGTGTTACCTCCCCATGAGGCGTTCAGAACAAAAAATTGAAAATTTGAAGTCCTGTAACTTGTGTTCCGTGAAACTCCGAAACGGTACTACAGAAGTGTTCATTTGATCACATCATCAATACACTGCGGAAGTTTAATGCTAGTTTCCGTATCCCACTGGAGACCGTTTCCTTGGCAGTGTTGCCAACAATGACCACTTGAAAGTACCTAAACAGCAATCTAAAAGTCGCTACAGCATGTACAAAAAGTAGCTAAATGCCTATGCACACCATAGAAAAGTGTGAATCTTTGGTAGCTTAGGGAGTATTGAAAAACTACCTTTAGCGACAAAGTCGCTACATTGGCAACACTGCACACACTTACCACTTCAGAAAAAGTTAAATTAAAAATAATAAAACGAAAACTAAACTGGGTGGCCCGATAACCCGTTAAGGGCCCTGGCCTGCCAAATGGCTGTATTACGTTCGAGTAAAATGTTAGATGGTCAGCGTAACGCCTCTTCGTAGCCGTGTGTCTGACTTTCATGACCACAGTTCGCTACTTCTATTATTTAAGTAGCTCCCTAATTGTTCTCACGGTGGAGGGTCAACACCGAAATGTTGAGCCCCCATTGGGAATCAAATCAGGGACCGCTCCCATTGAAGTTATAAACAAAATAACAGCAATAAAATAATAGTAAATATAAAATAATCCAGCAACCATTAATTAAAATGTTAAAATGCACTTTTCGCAAGAAATCTGGAACAACTTTAAAAATAGTAAACTATCTTCAATAAGCGCTAAAAAGACAAAATAATAGGTACGATAGTTGAGAAAACTTAGCGAGGAGCACGATATGTTGTCGCTGAAATCCGAATCAAACATAGTGCATCTGATAAAACATAGTGAGATGTGGAGAATGCCAAAATTTAAGATGCGGTGAGCAAGGGAGAGCGAGGCTAGGGGAAGCCAAACCTCGAAATTTACAGAAGTTAAATAAAGGATATATCCAAAGTGATTTAGAACAAAGAACATAACTTTCGGGAGGTGATTCCTGACATCGAAACAAGTAAAAAATGCTCCTATGAACGGGGATGAAATTCCGCTTCGTATTGTAGTTACAGCGTTTCCAGCTTGTAGACCCAAGTCAACGCCTAGCAATGGGAAGAAAATGAATAATTTTCAATAAATCAGAAATGACACATTAAATGAAAATTTGTTTTAGTAACATGGCGAATATCGGGAGTGAAACCGCGATGTCACCATTTGTTCAGTGTTGCCAACTCGGTATAACGTTTAAAATTTTCAAATCGCACTACGTCGTATTATTGGGTATTTTACATCTTCTAGTGATGATAAACAATATATGTAAAGCACACAAGGCAGTGTTGCAAACTATAGATACGACAGAAAGGTTTTCATGATCTTATACAAAATATAGAACAGTCCATCTGAAATCGTCCAATTTGGTTGCTCGACCCCTTTCAAACGAATATTTATATCTCGTTTTTAAAAATGGTTCAAAACGAATATTCTTTTATTTCTATTCCCAACGATTAATTGATGAAAATTTGTATGTTATGCATATTGGAAGCCCAATATTTCTGGCGCGACAATATATATATAATATTTGAACTTTTATATTTGAGTCTGGGTGGAGTTAAAAATTTCCAAAATGGGGATAAAGAATGCTTGTGTGTGCTTTGCTAATATGTTTACCAAAACACGCACGAGTATTAATTCTGGATGCATTCAATATGTGTAATAGTGTACAAAACTCCACGCTGACATTAAATGTGTTCCGAGCGAGAAAGCACCTTAAAAACAGGAATTTATTCGGTTTTAACAATCACATTTTAATTCAATTGCTTTTTAGACTTTTTGTGCACAAGATTAAAATTATCAAGTAACTTTAAAGGAGGAAATGTGTTGTGTTTGAATGTTCTATGATAAACCAATCCAGAGATATTATATTTTTCGTAAACATCTGCAATTACAAATTTTGGCATGCGAAGCAAGACAAAAATAGCCGCCATTAATTAATCGTTGGGGATAAAAATAAAAGAATGTCCGTTTTGAACAACTATTCTTAAATAAGAGATATAAATATTATTATTATCATTTTTGAAAGAGGTCGAGCAACCAAGCTGGACGGTTTTAGATATTGCCCCATAATTTGTATAAGATCGCGAAAGCATTTCTGCCGTATTAATAGTTTGTAACACTGCGGTGTGTGTTTTACGTGTGTTATTTATCATCGCTAGAAGATGTAAAATACCCAATAATACGACGTAGTGCGATTTGAAAATTTTAAACGTTATACCAGGTTGGCAACACTGACAAAACGGTGACTTCGCGTTGTCACTCCCGATGTTCGCCGGGTTACTAAAACCAATTTCCACAAACGAAATTTTCATTTAATGTGTCATTTCTGATTTATTGGAAATCGAACCGCCGTAGCTCAGTGGTAGAACGTTTGTGTAGTATTCGAGAGCTTCTGGGTTCAATACGAGCGCCCGACCGTCCTGACTGAGCTAATTCCAGGATTTTCCTCAGTCACACTAGGCAAATGCCGCGATGACACCTTTAACATAGGCCCTGGTCAACATGTTCTCGAATCCTTTCTCCTCCCCTAGCTCGGTCTGAGCCTTAGATTCCTAAAAGCCATAAATAAACTTCAATTCGATTTAATCGACTTGGGACTCCAGGTAGAAACACTGTAATTCGAAAACCAAGAGGAATTTCACCCATGTTCATAGGAACACTTTCGAAATCAGGAATCACCTCCCGAAAGTTCTTTGGATATATCCTTTATTTAACTTCTGTAAACTTCAAGTCTTGTTCCTCCAAGTCCCGCTCCCTTCTTGTCCATCGCACTTTCAATTTTGGTATTCTCCATATCTCTTTATCAGTTGCATTATGTTTAATTCGGATTTCAGCGACAAGATATCGCGACCCTCCCTTGTTAGTATTTAATGAGTATCTTACTTCACTGAAGTCGGTCCCATGATAACGTAGTCAGATCTTCATTGTTTGAAAGATTCTCAAACTTTTCCGAACTCGTCACACTCCATGTGTGATATTAAGGAACATTATTGGCAGACTTGGGTTAGAGGCATTTGTACTAAATCTATCAGATACAAAGTAATTCGAGAATTATCTGGAATGCTTCTGAACAGTAGTTTAGAGTATGTCAAGATTGTCGTCCCAATTTCTGTAACGAGAAACTTTTTTTTACTGCTTGTAAGACTACTTTAAAACTGCAATTTTCCAGTATTTACACAGGAAAAATAATTTGGTTACTGGTATCCAATGCAGAACCACCAAATATTTGGTTTTCAATATTACGTAGAGAACTCCTATTTCAATTTTTTAAGACAATGAAATTACTTCACGTACATCCATATAAGATTCAAACTTTACTTTCTAAAACATTCAAATATTCCAACTGACGGTAACTGACTGATGACTTAAGTAACAGAAACGATAAGCAAAAATGATCTACCAATTAAACTGTCAGAAGGAATTTAAAGCTTGAGTATTTTAATATACTAAAGTTTGAGTCTTTAAAGACTAGAATTAATTTCAACCCATAAATTTTAAAATTACAATAGGGATTCTCTACGTATGAGTCACCGTGGTGGTAGCGCTTCTGACTACGAATCAGGTGGTCCGGGTTCAAATCCAGGCCAGGATACTGGAGAATTTTCTCACAGTGTTCTCATGCCTGGTGCTCTGAGATACACTCGGCCTCCTATCAAATTGAGTACCAGAGTGTCCTTGGTACTCCTGGGTACCTTGGGAAGTTAAAGGCGGCCGGTCGAGCGTGAGACTGACTACCGAACCTCACTTCGTACCGTAGGACGGGAATATGTAGAGCGCTACTTCCACACACCCCATGCGCCGTGCACGACGCATGCGTTTCGCACAGGGGATAGCTTTACCTTTTCTATTCTTTATGTAATGTTAAAAATCAAACATTTGGTTGTTCTGCACTGGGTAACGGTAACCATTTTTTTTTCTGTGTATTCAATAATGACTGAACAAACTCGCATAAAATAATCTACTTTTGAGAACCTACATGCATACACTAAAGTGTGTTACTTGGTTGTTACTATTTAAGTGTATGCTTTAAAATTTTTGACATAAAATGAAGTAAAGCCCTTATTTTATTAAAGCAAAATATGGTTACGGAGACCATACGTCCCTAATTTTTCGGGACAGTCCCGAATTTTAGAGTTATGTCCGTGTGTCCCGAAAAAAATATTAAAATGTCCCGAATTTCATAAAAAGTTGTGATTTTCCATTTGGTGTACTGAAGTCTTCCTGAGCGTTTCTAATTAATAAACAATAAGTGATTAACACACTACAAAGAAGGTAGGACATTTTAAAATCCTGAAGTTGGTGCATTTTTTTTTCGAAGTATTTTTTTTTTATAACACCACTTTTAAGCTAAATTTACTGACTTTGCATTATATTTTTTTCTTGGGTTGACCCTCAAATATAGGGTGGGATAATCGTGAGATCCTCGTAAAACCTATCCTGTATTTTGCCTGAGAAAATATGGTCGCTGCTAACAAGGTCTCTATTCACCTCTAGTATTATGGAAAACCAATTATAGGGTACTAATCTATAGGTATTTGAGTTTGAAAACCCGCAAGTGTATACTTGGTTTGATAACTTTTAATTTGGAAGTTTTTCTCACACTTTCCTCCACTGTGCGGCGTTCATTAAATAAGTTTTCTTGATAATCATATTCATTATTCTTTACCTTTTAGTCTATTTTGAAGACGGTTTCTTTTCTTATGAAAAGTTATTCTATTTTTTATTTTTAGTGGTATTAAGAACATTATTTGTATCGGACACGCGAATATGAGTTTAATAATATCTTATTACCATGGTAAGTGTAACATAGCTAAGATTTTAACTTTTTTTTTTTACTGGAATGTGTTCAACTGACGTGTTTCTGCATATAAGTGTTCAATTCTTCTGCCGTTTCTGTGTAGGTTGGAATGAAATTATGACTTAATATCATTAAAACATTGAGGGGCAATTCCTTATATTATCACGACAAATACGACTTGAATCGGTTTATATTTTTCATGTTAGACATGAAAAATATATGTTTAAAAATTTTCTTCTGTTGCCATGGAAACAGTAATTAGCTCAAAAATTCGAATGCAACCAAATCGTTCAGAGTAATCACCTTAAGAAATCATTTTTCCCAGTCTGACTGAAATTGATTCGAATTGACTTTTTTTT
>JAGDQP010052367.1:0-13798 GCA_022664845.1 Lepisma saccharinum | reverse complement strand
TTAAACATTAAATAATTCACTGCACATTATAAACATTATTAAACACTCTACGAGGATTATGAACTAATGCCTTAGATCGTACCTGGTTAACTGAGAGGTTTCTACACTACGTTCACTGAACATAAACTCAAGATTGTCTTCGAAGAAATATAAAAATTTCATAATTTCAATTTATTGCTTTGACTTTACATATTTCGCGCTTTTGGCTATGATAACTTTATCAGAATCTGAACAGAATTACTGTTGAATTGTAAAACAAACAAATTTGAATCGCTGGTATACATGAATTAAGCAGAACTGAAAGTTATGTAGTCACACATTAATGTCCATAATTTCTGTAATAATTAACAAATTTCGTTGATGTTTTCACAAATTATTTCCGAAATATTGTTGTACAATTTAGAAAAGTTTTAGTACAGTATTACTTACACGAAAGAAGTTCTAGTCCAAAATGCATGGTAATTAAAGAATCACTTTAACCTTAATAATTTTGTGACGTCATTACAAAATGATTACTACGTTATACAATAGACGTTCTGAATAAATTTTGAAAATACAAAATATTGTTATAAAATATGATTTTTTTATTGGAGAATAGTGGCTGGAGTTGAAACCAAAATTTATCGAACCATGTCGAATAAATTAAAATTTACTTTTAACCTGAAAACGGTACGCAAAGATGCAGACGATATCGAGTAGACATGTTGCTAATTTGATAAAGTAAGGAAAATATGCGGTAGCTGTCAAACATGGCTAACCGGGAATTTCGAATAGATTAGGAAAAACTGGAGACGAGAAATTGGCATATGACTATTGAAACCTAACGAACCGATATTTATAATGCAAGAATTCGGTCAATAGCGGCCCCATACTGAAATTTAGAACATATTGTACATCTCGATAAATAATCTCAAAACCAAAATATTAAAATTTAACACGGTGAAAATTTCGAAATGATGATGTTGAAAAGTCCTGTTAACACTAGTATCGGTTTAATTCTTCTTAATTCGAATGATGTATTGCATCGGAATAAACGAAATCGAAAATGATGTTAAATTTAGTATTTATATCTACCTTTCGTAGACAGGGCTTAGGAAGTACAGGTGATGGAAAGCCCATGCATCTAGTCGCTTCGTTTAAAAAATTGTAACTAAACTAACATGGCGTGGGAGAGCAGTTCTCCCAGCAAACGGAGAAGAAGGCTGATTCACACCAATCAGCAAAAAACAAGTCACGAAGCATTGACTATGGCCAATCAAAAACAAGCGTTAGATCCAAGTCATTGCTGCGTGACTAACGAAAACCTGAATGGATAACGATTAAAAATCCAAAGAAAAATCCAAGCGGAAAACGCTCAAAGAGTCTAAAACCAACCAAAGAGAATGAGCTAAAGAGAACACACTGAAAGAAAACAAAACGGAGACTAAGAAAATAAAAGGGGAGAAAATAAAATATAAAAATGGAACAGCAACTAGGCTGTTACAATATCATGATGAAGGCAACGGACAAAATGTAGCTAAATGTGTATACCAATAGACAGCAATCATGATATGTTTTGGCCAATTGAACCTGTTTTTTTATCGTCCAATTCTTGATTTCAACCTGTTCCTTCTCAACCATTATTCAACGTCGAATAAACCGTTGAACTGGCGGACATTTCGATATATCTACAACATTAAAATTACTTTTCTGTACTAACGTTTAATTCATGTATTTTCAATGAATATGTGCTAATGAGAATATAAATATATAGAAATATATAAAAGTAGCAATGGAATATTGTATTGTCACCCGATTTACGTTGTTGTGCAAAATTTCATCACTGTATGACGTCGGCAAATGAGTTAAATTCAGGTTGTAAGGTTTGAGGACAATTTGAACCATTGTGAATTAAAGAAAAGTATGAAAAAAAGCTACGTCTGGCAACAATGATATGACAAAATCTACAGCAATGAGTAGATAGTGCTTCTCAATCCTTTTCCAAATCGCGGCCCCCTAAATACAATGATATCTTACCGCATGCTGGACTCCGCCATGTACGAAATTTTATTTCACATCCACTCCTAGGAGAGATAAAGGAATGCCCCTGTATTGAGATGCAAAGTCTGTTGCATATAGTACAGCACATAAAATGAAATATTTGAAGGACTTTAGGATTGATGTTACAACGCATTTAAAAATGTTTTAATTTGAATGTGAGATTATTGCTCAATTGACCATAGTTCAATATGGCAAGAGTTCGAACTATTCTTTCGAAACGTGAAACATTTGTAGGACTTGTAATTTTGACACTAGAAATATTGATCTGGATATAAGGTCATTTGTAAATTAGCCGCAGTTCAAAATGGCGTAAGCCTAAAATTATGGCGTCTATTTTTTAAAACGATTCTTTTGTTACAAGGCGAGGGGGAAAAGCATGAAACACAGGTTGCGTTCGTCACGGACCGGTTGAGTAGCAATGCAGACAATTTACAACAGATCATACACTAACCACAGCACAATATGTTAGGAGTGGCTCTCTTATTTAAGTTTGTTCGGTTGTGCAAACTACCCTCTAATATTTCTATTCCTGAAGTGTGTTACAAACCATCTTGCTTTTTATTCTTATTATTCTTTAACTCAGTGAACGCTCACATAACAGAGAGACAGAGAGAGAGAGAACGCGCGCCCGCAGTTCTGGCTGATCATAAGCATCAGCTCGTTTACTTTCTGTTTCCTTCAGGTTGACAACCGAGAACGATGAGGATGTAAAGTCAGCTTTTAGGCTTCTCAGCAGGTGGAGGAGTACAAGAGGGTACAGGGAAGATCGTTGCCTCCATAAGGCTCTACATGTAGCAAATTTTGGGCAACCGAACTGGACTAGATAGCATACACACACAGTTTCCCGCGTGTAAAATTCCCGCACCCTTGTCAATGTGGATAGTGTTTCCAATTCCCACTTCAGAAATAATTTTTCGCAACTATTTTTTCTCTCTCGAAGTCAATTGATTCAATGGAAAGACAATGATTTTCTATATTTAAATTAAACAGTCCTTTAAGTTGAAAAGTCTATGATAAAATATCTGTTATCAAAAATGGTTTTTAAAATCATTTCTCTGGAATAATGCCCAAAAATAAGAATAATAATTCTTGATTTTTTCGCCTTCTTTTATTATTCTGAAGCATGACCTAACTTTGAATCATCCTACCGGCTATTCCGATTAAAACTTATCTAAATTCTTCCGTGCATGTTCAAGTTGTACGCAACTCTGATTAAGTAAAAGAAACTCACTTAGGAACGTATGACAACTCTACGATAAATATTTTTCAATTTTGCACTTTTCCAAAATCAGGGAAGGAAATAATGCCTCTTGGATGGAAAGTTAATCAAAACATGCAATAGCACTCACCGAGCAACCGTAGCTCAGTTCATAGAGTATTTATTAACTTCTCTTTCGGGAGGTCATTGGTCCGATCCAGCACCCAACCGACTGAGGTTTTCCAGGAGTTTTCTGTCACACCAGGCATATGTCGAGATCGTATCTTAAACCTAGGATCAGGCTGATTACTTCCCGCATCCTGTCCCCTACACTAGACAGCCCTGAGCCATAGATACCTAAAGGTCTTACCTTCGCCTCCTTACTTCGTCACTCATATATGTGCAAGGTGCATAATATTCTAAATACTTGCAATTCCTAGTTGTCTATCTTGCCAGTCTGTGGAAATGTTTCCTTCTTACAAGTGAATGACTTTACGGACAATTCAGCGACTTTATATGGAAAGTGCCACTAGGAAGTAGTGACGTCGATTCGTGTCGAAGTAGGGAGGGAATGAACTGTTCGACGACACATTCGGTGACGGGTTTGGTAACCAAAAACAATGTCAAATTATAGATCTGAATCTCGTTAACATTATTAAGTTTTACTCAAGTTCGTCTTGGCCGTTTAAAACTCTGTATTTGCGATGTCTGAGTTATAGTTTGGATTGGACAAGTCTCAGACCATCTACGAGACTCTGGGTTCGATCTTGGCTGCAGTGTCTTCTACGTTCGGCTTGGTTGTTGATAACATCTGGTGGTAAGTGGAATGAGCATCTACGCATATTGCTCTTATACTTAAGGCCAATGATCCATTATCCTGAAATTAGTTTCTATTTTTACCATCATTATTTAAGGAAAGTTCTATTTTCATAACTAGCGAGTTTTCTTCCTCTTTGCTACAAATCCTTTAAAATGTTATGTCCCTCTCAAGAGGTTTAAAGTCAAGATGGTGGAAATGCTGGTCTCTTAGGAACCATTGAAAGTCAAGATGGTGCAGACGCTGGTCTTCCTGTTCCTGTTTCTACTCGCTGCGGTTTGCTAGTGCCCCCCACACCATTTTAAATTCAAGTATGTTAATTCAATTAGTTTCCCCATTCCCCCTACTCCTTGAGATTTGAAAGTTCCGACTCGGCAATGTATCTCATAGACATGGACAGAAAATTGCATGACATTAAAGGCTGGATTCGTAATCCAGTCCCCCCAGACAGGGCATTCAATGTTTATACCCTGTATTAGAGCTATTTGTTTTCCTTTTTCTTTTTCTGGTAACTTGCCTGTTCTTTGCTGTTTAGAAATTACCAGGTTTGTGCATCCTTTTTAAAGATCACTAGATACGGGAATCCAGCTGGTGTATTCTGTGAAATCAGT
This sequence comes from Lepisma saccharinum, assembly GCA_022664845.1. Taxonomy (NCBI): domain Eukaryota; kingdom Metazoa; phylum Arthropoda; class Insecta; order Zygentoma; family Lepismatidae; genus Lepisma; species Lepisma saccharinum. Next base: position 9,132 of record JAGDQP010052367.1, on the reverse strand, counting down.
TTCGTTCTCGTTACCTTTAAAGCTCATAATTTCTGTTCAAGATTATGGCAATTATCTTTCTTTGATTGCGTTTCTGCTTGGCTAAAGAATTGTTATTTCAGTCACGACAAGAATGGAGAACAGAGTACAAGCAATGTCTCTTTCATCTTCTGCTGACCTCGCAGGTTCAAAGGTTGTTTTTTTTCTCGTATCACAGTTGTTAAAGGCTGCATCAGTCGGGTAAAAATAAGGTCAAACCTCAAACAAATTGAAACAGAAGGTATGACAGTTGTTTCTTCTTGAAAGAAATGTGATAAAAAGGAAAGAATAAAGTTTACCAACGCCACTGTTGTCATAAGTCCGCCATATTGGAAAATGGCCGCCATAATGGAATTTAGCAGTTTTCTGAAAGTTTATGTATTTTCCGACCAACACGTGGTCCGTGAAAGTTTCTCCTCTTAGCTGTTGTTAAGGTAATCAAATTGTACACAATGTATACGATTTATACGAACTGCAGTCAATTGTAAGGTAACTGAGAACTACATTTTATTGTAATCACAGACTGGAACGCATGCCATCGTTACGTGTACCTTAAGAGCAAAGGTTGCTGGAATGAAATTTGTAATTAAAATGAAAGAACATTTTTTTAAATATAACATTCAAAAAATATTCAGCGGGTTTCGATCATTTCCTAGCCAAGACTGGACCTGATGATACAATCTTTTACAGTGAAAGGCACATGCATTATTTGGAGGTAGAGTCTCTGGTTTTACTTGAGTTAACGATTTTGTTACTTTCTGAGTGGAAATTCGAAAGCGAACATCATTCAAACTTTCTTCCTTTTTCTTCCCATATATCATGGCTATCGCTGTCACACCAGCTGTGATTACTTCTTCTGCCGAAATAGTGACACTGATTTGCTTATTCTGCTTATTCACTATGCTTGGAACACACCTTACAAAATTCTTATGTGATTAGCTTGCACAAACTGTCGTGGTGACAGTTGTTTTAACTCTGAGACCTGATCTTCCCATTTAAACTGCGTTCTGAAAGTGCTAATATAGGTGCAGCAAGAGCATTAAGTTCATTTTATTAGACAATTTTACTTTCCATATTTCATTCAAGCATCCTGTGTCATTATTTTCTTTACAATTGTACTGTAATTGGGAAAATGTGTCTTCATGTCATTGTTCTCTCTGTGAATTTTGATCATCACTGTTATTGCATTCTATTGTGTATCTACGTTTTATATATGTTAAATGTGTATTGATATGTTCAAAATGAAGAAACATGTAATGATGATCATGCAATCTGGGCAGAGGTTTTCTTTTCGTGCAATTAAAGCTTTCTAAATAGGTTTGTAATTTTTACTTATCCATTCTGCACATAAATTATTGATTACAATGTTGTTCATGTCTGGAAAGAAACGCATCAGGAATATTTTAAAAAATGGAAACGAAATATTACATTGGTAAACAAGAAATAACATTTCAATTTCACATCTGAAATAAACATTTTTGCAATTCAGTTTTGAAGAAATATTCGAAAGCATGTTACCCCCATAAACAAATCGCAACAAGAGCCTGTCGCAGTTTGTACGTCTAAAAATTAAATAAAATTGCTGAATTTCAGTTTCACATTCAGAAACTTTTAACTTATTTTTTTTTAATATTATATATATTTGTTTTTAAAATTGTTCTTACATTTTAATTACAAAATTCATTCCAGTAGCCTTTGCTCCTAAGGCGCACGTAACGATGGCATGCACCCCAGCCTGTGATTACCCTAAAATGTAGTTCTCAGTTACCTTACAATTGACAACAGTTCGTATAAATCGTATACATTGTGTACAATTTCATTACCTTAACAACAGCTAAGAGGAAAAACTTTCACGGACCACGTGTTGGTCGGAAAATGCATAAACTTTCAGAAAACTGCTAAATTCCATTATGGCGACCATTTTCCAATATGGCGGACTTATGACAATACTGGCGTTAGTAAACTTTATTCCTTCCTTATTATCACATTTTTTAAAAATAAGAAACAACTGTCATACTTTCTGTTTCAATTTGTTTGAGGTTTGACCTTATTTTTACTCGACTAATGCAGCCTTTACCAACTGTGATACAAGAGAAAAAACAACCTTTGAACCTGCGAGGTCAGCAGAGGATGAAAGATACATTGCTTGTACTCTGTTCTCCATTCTTGTCGTGACTGAAATAACAATTCTGTAGCCAAGCAGAAATACAATCAAAGAAAGATAATTGCTATAATCTTGAACAGAAATTATGAGCTTTAAAGGTAACGAAAACGAAACTGATTCGTACGACAGAATGCACCAGCTGAATTCCCGTATCTAGTGATATTTAAAAAAGGATGCACAAAACCTGGTAATTTCTAAACAGCAAAGAACAAGCAAGTTACCAGAAAAGTAAAAACAAATAGCTCTAATACAGGGTATAAACATTGAATGCCCTGTCTGGGGGGACTGGATTACGAATCCAGCCTTTAATGTCATGCAATTTTCTGTCCATGTCTATGAGATACATTGCCGAGTCGGAACTTTCAAATCTCAAGGAGTAGGGGGAATGGGGAAACTAATTGAATTAACATACTTGAATTTAAAATGGTGTGGGGGGCACTAGCAAACCGCAGCGAGTAGAAACAGGAACAGGAAGACCAGAATCTGCACCATCTTGACTTTCAATTGTTCCTAAAAGACTAGCATTTCCGCCATCTTGACTTTAAACCTTTCGAGAGGACATAACATTTTAAAGGATTTGTAGCAAAGAGGAAGAAAACTCGCTAGTTATGAAAATAGAACTTTCCTTAAATAATGATGGTAAAAATAGAAACTAATTTCAGGATAATGGATCATTGGCCTTAAGTATAACAGCAATATGCGTAGATGCTCATTCCACTTACCACCAGATGTTATCAACAGCCAAGCCGAACGTAGAAGACACTGCAGCCAGGGTCGAACCCAGAGTCTCGTAGAAGGTCTGAGACTTGTCCAATTCAAACTATAACTCAGACATCGCAAATACAGAGTTTTAAACGGCCAAGACGAACTTGAGTAAAACTGAATAATGTTAACGAGATTCAAAGCTATAACTTGACGATGTTTTTGGTAACGAAACCAGTAACCGAATGTGTCGTCCAACAGTTCATTCCCTCCCTACTTCGACACGAACCGACGTCACTACTTCCTAGTGGCACTTTCCATATAAAGTCGCTGAATTGTGCGTAAAATCACACTTGTAAGAAGGAAGCATTTCCACAGACTGGCAAGACAACCAACTAGGGAATTCAAAGTATTTGGAATATTATGCACCTTTCACATATATGAGTGACGAAGTAAGGAGGCGAAGGTAAGGAAAGAGCAGTAACTTGAAGAGCACCCGGCTAATTATTTCAATGTTATTGTATTTTTTAATGATTTTACATCATTCAGCAAGCTATTAGCAAGTTCTTCAGAAGTAGGAAGGAAATAAAGTTTCGCGGAAGTATCTATAAGTACCAAGGAATTTTCCCCTTCAATCTCCAATCTGCCCAAAATATCGAAATGGGTACTTTCTTTCTTTGCCAATACAAACAATAGTGCTTCAAGAGAGCGAAGAGCCTAGGTTTTCAGAAGATGCCGTTTAAGAAAATAGTAGACTGTAGTCTTATAAACGTTCTGCGGTAAGATGTCATAAATATGCAAATATTCTCCTTTGTGATTCATTTGTACTTTTCTCCCATGTCTGTGACGTTATATATGCACACACACACACACACACACACAAGGAAAATGAAAGAGGAAAATCACATAAAGAGGATTAAATACACAGAATTAAATAAAACCGAAAGGAAGAAAATAAAGAGAGGACGTACGAGGATACAACGGAAATCTCGTTAGAAATACAGTCGAGGAAAACAAGAGCCTGAAGAAAACCAAACAGCAAATAATATGGAAAATGCAAATAAAATGCAATTAAGAGACCAGACGGAACCATAACGAGCAATAAGGAGGAAATGATAAAAAAATATTTGAAAATTTTCAAGAGATACATGTACTACGCCGAGAAGACTCAGAAGAAAATGATATACAAGTCCCAGACGTAATGAAAGTAAAAGTGGATAAAGTACTTCGAGGGATGAAGAATGGAAAATCGCCAGAAGAAGATGAACTCACAGCAAAGATGTTGAAATGAAGATAAAAAGATGAAAAAGGAACTTGCCAAATTATTCTCATGGTGAGAAAAAGAAAAATACCCTTAAGTTGGAATAACATTTTAATTTTGTTCTACAAGAAAGGGGACAAAGAACGAGTCGAAAGCTACAGACCAATTAGTCTACTGTCATGCAGTTCCATACAAAATTCTCACCAAAGTTATTTTGAATCGTATTGAACGAGACTTAGATTTTAATCAGGGAAGGGTACAAGCCGGATTTCGTCGTGGATTTAGCACAATGGACCACATCCAAGCATTGAATGAAGTTATGGAAAGGACTAATTGAAAGTATTTCTATTTCTATCTGTGTCGTCGTGGTAACTCATAACATCCCTTTCGCCATTTCCTTGTAGTCGTCGCAAATTCATCTTAAGAAATAATCTTTAATTCAAATGCTCCGGCTATATATATAATATCTCAGGGTTCCTTTTCCGTGACGTTCTATGTTCACCTGAGATGTAGAATTACTATATACCATTTTCCGATTATCCCACAGCACTGCTCCAATTCAACACCACGCTTAGTGCAGTGGAAGCTACTGCTCAACTCTAGGACAGTCTTGAGGATTTAGAGACTGAGAGTGTTTATTGTTTAGGTACAACAGTCACAAGCTGAAGACGAACATAAACGAGGTATTCAAAGCGAAAAAGATTAAATTAAAAATACAATCTTCACAAGCCACTACATGTACCCAGATCAGCCTATACAAAATAGCCTAGGTACAATCCTACCACAATACATTGTCTTAACATCTTTAAAGAAACTAATTTCCTGACTAAAACATTTCCCATTACACCACAACATGTCCATTTTGTATGTAGAATCTTTCTACTAACCTTTTACATATTTACTTTGGATTATAAATTTTTTTTCGGCATTTCATTGCCAATTGAATCATGTACGGCATCTTTTTTAATGTCGGTAAACAAATTAGTTCAATAACACATATAAAGCATTTATCTCATCTCATTGCTGTGGCGTTTCCAAATTAAATATAAGTAACAATAGATTTACAAATTAACTCAAGATAATCCATTTTTTTTAAATAGAATAAAATATTTATTTCAATAATCCATTTTCTTCATAACTCCAAACCATATACCCGTAACACACTATGCCTAGGATTCATAGAATTCGGTCTCCTCGGCAGAAGTACTTAAATCACTTGAACATCAAGGCATCGAAAGTGCATACATCAAGTTGCTGCGAAACATTTACTCGATTGCCACATCTGTCATTAGACTACATCAAGAGAGTGAAAACTTGGAGTGAAGTTGGAAGAGGAGTAAGGTAAGGAGGTTGAATTTCTCCAAAACTATTTTCCGTGGTCCTGGAGGGAGTGTTCCAAAAATTTAACTGGGATTAAATTCGAATAAAAATTAATGGCTAATACCTTCATCACCTACGATTCGCTGATTGTATAATCATGTTTGCTTCAGGTACAGAAGAATTCAAACCAAAATGGAAGAGCTGTGTAATGAGGGTTCGAAAATAATACTTTAAATTATTTTAAATTAAACAAAACTAATGTACTCATTTGGAAGACTCCATTTCATTTTCAAAAGCAAACTACCAATGTGTCTCAAGCGTAGTTTATAATCAGTGTGTCTTACCAATAATGATGTACGGCCGAGAAACTTGGACATTGATTGTTCAAACGACTCAAAGAATCACACAAAGAGTAATGGAGAGATGCATGCTAGGAATAACTAGGAGGGACAGGAAAACAAATTAATGGATTCGCTCACAAACAAAAGTAAAATATATATTCAAGACTGCGAAGAAGATGAAGTGGAGATGGGACGGTCACATAGCTAGAGGGACAGATGGAAAATGGACGATAAATGTGCTACATTGGATTCCCAGAGAAAAGAAACGACCGAAACGACGTCCAAATGCAAGATTGGTATGTGAAATCAAGCGTTTATCAGGAGCTACATTAATGAGGATAGCAACAGACTGACATATGTGGAAAGAAAAGGGAGATAGAGTCCTTCCGTCATCCATCAGTGGATCGAAAACGGTTTAGTATGATTATATTCATATTCTGCTCTTTTCTACATTGGATTCCCAGAGGGCTGAATATGAGCTGATTATATTCATATTCAGCCCTCTGGGAATCCAAGGTAGTACATTCGTAGTCCACCTTCCATTTGTTCGACTATCTATGTGAGCAGACCATCTCAAATTCTTTTTGGCATCTTCTACGCTTGTTTGTTCTCGAATCCATTCTTTTGCTTCCTGCCCCTTCTATTCATGCCTAGCATGCATCCCTCCATTCCTCTTCGTGTGAATCTTAATTTTTAAGTCGTTTGCTCATTCAATGTCCAAGTTTCACAGTTTTACATCATTACAGGTAAGACACATTAATTATAAATGTTATGCTTGGGAAACGTTAGTAGTTTGCTTTTGAAAATAAAGCGCAGTCACGTCATTTTCATCTTCTATTTATTTCATCTATCAACTACGCATTCCATGTTTTGGGCTGCTCTAGGTAAACATATTCATATTTTGCCCTTAGTATTGCCCCCGTCTTGAAAATTTCCTGGCGACGCATTTGGTCATGGATGCTGAAAAATTGAAATGTAGTCCTAATATTCAAAGATTTTTTTTAAAAGAAGACCCAAGATCCAAAAGACAAAAGATCCACTTCTTAATGTAGTATCGTAAATTATTATTTTCCCTCCTATTTTAATAAATTTTATATGGAATTTTCGACTATAATAATCCTTAGTTAATAGTTACAAAGGGGAAAAGGTGCGTCACGCAGCCTTTAATTTATTCCTTTGCCACTTTTGCGAAAGAGTCGGATGAAATTAAAGCATGATATGTCTAAATATGTAAATTAACTCGGTTAACTGAACCCCAATTTTGCGGCTGCTTGTGCGTATTCCCTATTAACAGACAGCCATACATCCCATGTTCATAATATGTCATTAATAAGAACATACAGTAATGCATGTTCTCTCAAAAATTTAAAGTCATACTTCTGGAAAATGACGATTGGCATTGACGTCAACCTGGGCGTCAGACTAACCAAAATGGGGTACCTGAGCTTATCTGAGAACTGTAGATTATGTTAAACTTCATCGTAACAGAAAACAAATTCATAACATATTTTCTAATAGTTAAACCAGCAATTTATACTACATCGATTGGTCATCACGCGTTAAATGCTCTGCCAAACTAGCGTGACTTCTTTACAATATTAGCTTAAAAATTGATACTGCCATCTACTGAGCAATTTTTGACTAATTTCCCTGAAACAAATGTTAACATAGAGTGTGATATCACCGAAACTGCAACAAATAAACAGCACCTAGAAAATAAACGGAATATTCGCTGTTTTTATTAGTTCTGCCTTCTACTGCAACTAATCTGCTTCAGCCTCAATATAAATATTCCTTCATTTTTTTCAATCACTATGTAGGGACAGGTTACAAAATTGTTAACGTGAGCAAGTTGGAGCTGCGATTCTAGTAATAACACTACTGAACAAGATTTTGGCACGGAAATTAGAATACCTGATTCTAATAGAACTTTTCACGTAGAATTCAAATAGGTAATCAGTTTTCCTCCATCACCCGCCATTTTTCCGTGACACCCACGTGTCCTTGAAAAATGGGTTATTTTCAGAAATTTGTTATTTACGTGCAGATAATCACATGTAACTTCCTCGGTAATTACAATATAAGCACGGTTTATGCCTCATTGGATTCGCAATGAAACACACTTTACAATGATGTATACACCGTGTCGCCATTTTTTATATGAGGGAATTTCTAGACGGATTTTGTGGGAAATTCTCTCCAAAAAGTAGTTTATGAGAATGTTTTGGTCTCATGTCACTATTCATATAGCGATAGAGAAACTGGAATTGCACAAAAAGATAGATTTATGTCTGCTCAATAAATCATATTAATTTCATGTGAATCGCGTTATTCTATCTAGATATATAAATAGTTGTTTCTGTTTACAGGTTTAAATGCAAGGCGTTAAGCAAAGATAGTAACCTAACGTTAACGTGTTGTTGTCGGCACATACATTGACACACAGGAACAAGCACAAATACACACAAGCACACACAATGCACGATTGCTTTCTGTGGAAAATTAGTTAATTTTTACGATTTTGACCTGCCAACAATGAATTAAAAATCTGGAAAGAACAGCGAAAAAAAATAATTCGCTGAATTCCATTATCACTTTCGAGACAAGACAGTTAATATCACCTGGTGATGCACTGAGTTAGATTGCGTTCTATGCTGCTTTGTGAATTATGAAGTGTAGGTTCGTGGGTGTATGTGTGTGATACCGTACAGGATACAAGATGCCGAGGAAGTGTGTAAATCACCCGGACAATTTCTGTTATGTATGTGGGGAGCTGACATTTAAATCGCAACGTCGATGTTTCACTCCACTTGTGAGGAAGTGTTATCAGTTCCACTATTTTGGTTGCAGCGTAGGAGACCAAGATAAGAACTGGGCTCCTCACTACATTAGTTGTACTTGCGTGAAACGTCTGACTGGGTGGGCAAATGGTGAACGGAACATGAACTTCGGCGTACCCATGATCTGGAGAGAAACAAAAGATCATTCTTCGGACTGCTACTTTTGAATGACACAGATAAAAGGAATAACCAGTAAATCTAAGCACACAGTGCAGTACCCTAATTTGTCATCAGCAATTAGGACAATTCCACACAATGCAGAATTACCAGTACCACAACCTCCAGCTCATCTTACTGAAGATGAAGATTACGTACTTGAGGCAACAGCTGAAGTACAACATGAAGAGGAAGATGATCCTACATATGTAGGAAGCACATCTACATTCGAGCCCCATCTGATAACTCAGGGTGAACTAAATGACCTTGTTCGGGATTTAAAACTCTCCAAAATAGAGGCAGAACTTCTTGCTTCTAGACTTAAAGGCT
>JAGDQP010052366.1:0-13798 GCA_022664845.1 Lepisma saccharinum | reverse complement strand
TTAGGTATTAACTTACAATACAAGTTTCCATGAGCGAACTGACTTACGGTTTGAATACGTAACGAGGAAGATTCAAACTTTGCAAAATACCAAAATAAAACATAGGGAAAACGTTGAATCTCACGGTTAACAAAAGCGGACATGTTATAGAGATTTTGTGCAACTTTTATATATACCAGTTTTCGGAAGAGCAAACTGAATGGGAAAATAACGTGCGTTCTGAAATGTAGCAACAACTATAGTGCAAGGTAAATTATTCAGCGTAATTGAGCCAAAATTTTAATGTGCTGAAATTTAGTTATCTGAACGTAGGTGAAACAGACTTGGGTTTCTGGGAGAGACAGAGAAATTTAAAGACATTAAACATACATACCTGAATTTAGATAACCGACCCCGGATGCCTATCAAATTGAGCAGACATTCTTACGGTGCACATCACTTCACAGAAAAACCACACCAATTTCATATGAAGAAAGCACTGAATTATTTGCACACACACAGAAAAGGGGTATCAACTGAAATTACATTTTTATTTATGTCATAAAAATTAAGAAAAACCACTGAATGTCACATTTACCACAACAAATCACCACACACACTGATGAATACTTCACACAAACAAACTGCCATAAGGATGCTTCGTCTCGTCCACTCCCGGTCAAGGCCAATATGGAGAGTGTAAGAAGCCAAACTGCAGCATTCGATTCACAGCCTCTTTTATAAAAGGTATAGAGAAACAGCTCCCGAAAGTTGTAGTTATTTACTAGTCGATGCTGCTCTATATATTAATAAACTTAACGTGTATTGTCTGCATTATCATATTGCTTTTATATAACTTTCGGAGGCAGCGTAAATTGCACAGCCTTTCCTACTAGACGACCATGTTTTAACTACTGACTAGCCTCAACCGATCAGAGAAGAGAATCAAATCAGACAACCCGGAGCGAAATTTCTCCTGGCGAGCCTGGCTTAATTTCAACACCAAAATTTCAACGAAAAATAAACAACAATAAGATATTTTTGTTTATTTTTGAAGATTTTCAACGAAAGAAAAATTAGTGAAGAAAATAATGAAATAAAATGTGCGAAGAAATATTCAGTAATAAAATTAAGAAACAATAAAGATAAAAATCCCGCCAAACAACAATGAAAGGGATGTTCTGTATGGCTAATCTTCATTGTCATATGGACAAATAAAACTCTTTGAAGAAAGCTGAAGACGAAAAATATCGCCGACAAAGCACGAACCAAAAAGAAAAAGAAGGCACTGGTTTCGCTGTGATTTGCGCAGCGAATGTAAAAGGTCTTTCTTACCTTAACAACAATCCTGGTCAAGTATTTGCTGCCGCCATGTTGATCGCTTACATCACAGAAATATGATAACCTTCTTCTAATGTTTTACAGTTAATTTTTCCTTCATTTTTATTCCTATTTTACTACAACGCATAAACTATTCATTCTGGTTTTAAGAAAACTTGTAAAAAGACTCTCTTCCACTTCAGCCATCCAGAATTATGATAACGAAAAAAAAATGCTGAAGTGGAATATAGAAATTACACTAGTTATATCTTTAATGTAAACATACTTATCCTTACATAAAATATAGTTTATTTCTAAATTAGACCTTTTGCATTCTGCCAACTGGAAACTGTCAGAAGTTTGGGTAATTAACTAGTTATAAGAACAATGGCTTACGTTTTAATTTCATCTTCTATATCACTATCTGTAAAACTCAGGACTACTAAAATAATAATAATAATATAATAATCTAGGAAAATGTAGGCATTTTACACTGTTACCTTTCGAAGACTAAATTAAGTGTTAGACATTGATATTATAAATAAGATGAAAGTAACATTTATACATATAACGTTCTGTACGTATTGGGAATTGGAAGCGTAATGTGCATGACTAATTTTAATATGGGTTGGGTTTACATATTGGAAGTGCAACTGCTCTCGAGCACATGCATTCATAGGATCTGTTGCTAAACCTTACATGAGAATACAGTTTCAATCACATATTTACTGTTTTTGAATTTAATACACAACACTTACACTTTCCTGAGTGTCTATTCGTAATATAAAATACACCATTCTATAAGCAATGCGAGGACACAAAAAGGAAACATAATTCGGAAACTACAAAAAATAATAACTCCGTTTTATATTAGAAAATCTAAAAAAAATGTATTTTAGGGAGGGGAGAAGATTCGAACTGAGGACTGTTCATACCATAAGTCCAAAGCCTAACCACTACGCCACGAGGACCTTGTGGTATAATATTTTCATAAGCATTCATTGATGCACCGTTTATTTGACAGTCTTCACTTCGAAATTTAAATGAGATTTTATAACTTTTTTCTCTCCATTTCGGGGAATACAATAGTTTCTGTCACATGATTATACAGCGCATGGATTATATCTGTACTCTTGTTTGCGTAATGTTTCATTTGAGTGAACATTTTTCTATTTTCAGTTTCAGATAGTACTAAAGATATGAACTGTTTCGGCGAGCGAAAACAATTTCCCTTTTTTTTTCCTCTAAATTTCCCTGCGAATTTCCCTATGTTGTCAAATTTCTGACTTTTTGACTTAGAAATTGTTCGACAATTTTTCAATTTTTAATTTTTTCTTTCTTATTTCATTATTTATTATTTTTGTGACAAAATTTCAGGAGATATTCATTTTTACATACTTTACAAGTATAACAATTAAGCGAATGTCAGAATCCAAAGAGAAAAATATTATTTGTCAAAAACTGTCAAACAAAGACATGGGAAAGAAATTTTGAGCATGAGTGTACCATCAGAGAAGAATATTGTTTCGCATCATTTTTTTTTTTTTTTAACCGGGCAGTTCCTTTCGTATACACTGCATATGTAACTTATATCTATATTAAATTCGCATAAACAAATCTACAACATTTTAAAGACAGCGAGCAGCACAATGATGGATTAAATATGTAATTCTAGCCTTTGACGTACGCAAAGTATGATGTACTTTATCACAATACAAACTAAAACGACTCCAGTGGCTTGAAGCGGAATGCAAGAAGATTAAAAGAGATACCTATTTGTGGCTTATTTCAAGGCTGTTTCTCCAACGCTTAATGATTTGGATCATTAATTTTGACATTTATAGTGATATTGTTTATAGGTTTACTGTTGTTTTAAGTTCGTCATGGAATGCAATGCTGCCTGCCATCTAGACGACAGGCAATTCATTGCATTAGTTGTTCACTCATCATAACTACATTAAGAGAATTTCAAGCCATTTCTTAGACGAGTGTAATTCGGTAAAAACAGAAAATATACGACGTTTGAATTCGATTTTTTATGGCCTTTAGGCATCTAAGGCTCAGGCTGAATATACTACGTATTTGTATTTCCTAATATTATTTTAGCCCAGATTATTTCAAAATTTTGTTCTGTATTGAATATTCCATCTGAATTTGCCTTAGTATTCTTAATAGCTCACCCTATTTTAATACAGAACTTTTCGTAATTTACAATCCCATTATTGAAGTGCTGTTTTTATGTGTTCGTGCCTTTTCCTAACACGGACAAATAACCAAAATTCTCTGTTGGTTTCGTTTATGAAATTAATGGTTCATCGCTAAACTTAAATTTTATATTGTAAGAAATAAACTGGTAAAGATAACAAATTTATATGTCTACAAAATATTCATCGAGTTCTCAAAACTAACCGTAGATGACTCTGCTGTTTTCTAATATGCTGCTCAATGGTGACGAAAATAGGAACTTATTGTAGCTCGCTTCTTTTCATGCAACAAATAAATAAGTTTTTAGATTATTTAATTACTAGCTGATTTGCCAACCCGTTGATGCGAGATGAATAACATATGTTTACAACACTAATAGTTATACTACTATTGCTACTGTTACAGCAACAATAACACCAACAACAGCCGACCGAGTAGCCGTGCGGTCTAAGGCGTTAGGGCAAAGACTAGAAAGTCCCGGGTTGGAGTCTCGGCATAGGCATCGATGTTTATGGATGTTAACTAGGTGGAAAGGGTCGAATCGTGATTGGCCGAAGTCAAAAGTTACTAGACTGGCCCATATAAAATAAAGTTTATCAAAATTTTTACCATCAACAACTACTACTACTACTACCGAGCGGCCGTGGCTCAGTTGTAGAGCGTTGGCTTAACATCCGGGAGGCCGTGGGTTCAATCTAAAGGCCGATCTCCTTGACTGAGGTTTTTCCAAGGATTCTTCTCAGTCACACTTGGCAAATGTAGGGTCAAGTTTGGCTCTGGGCAACACCTTCACGCATCGTTTCCATATACCAACCTGAGCCTTGTAACACCCTGAACGGTGATAGCCTCAGCTACGCAGCGGGCAAGCACGGTAAAGTAAAGGAGGTGAGGTAAATAGACAACGCACCTGTAGGTTCCGTTCCTAGCTGAGAGAAACGGTCGCCCGAAAGACGTTATCCTTTCAAGGTGTGTGAGAAAGGTCCAGACACTGCGAGTTCCGTTCCTTCAAAGAGAAACGGTCACCGGCAATGTGGCTCCCCACTGATGCAAATGGGTATGTATGAGCAACTGGTTCCGTTCCTACTCCGAGAAACGGTCGCCTGCTGCTCACTGATTGGATAGGATGAGTGATCACTGCACTACGAACTCCGAACCTTCAAGAGAGACTGTCATTCGCAGTGGGATCCCTCTTCTCTTGGATAGGTGTCTTTATAAATATGCCCGTCGAAGCAACTCCCGATGACTACCAATATTCCAGGAACAGAGACTACAAAACTCAAAATCCGCTTCTGACTAGACAAGCAGTCTCCCGGGGAATCCCTCAGAGCTATAGGGAAGAAATATTCTAATAGTGGGGGCGGTTCGCAAAAAGAAACTGCAAATGGTAATAAGAAAATGCCGCTTGGCACACTAATTCCTTAGATAATTAAAATTTATATAAGATTTCAAGACACGTTGTCATCCATGCAGGACGCCATTTTCCAAGATGGTGGCGGCGAAAAGAGGTGAAAATGCATGTAACTTTGCTATCCTTTATCCGATTTCCATTAATTTTCTCAGTCCCTATACAACCGATTTTCACCAAATATGGAGGCTAGCCTTTTGAGAATACCTTGTTGCGCCCCTTAGAAATTCAAACCGATCGGAAGAAATCTACAGGGTGTTTTTAAATGTTTTGGTATAATTTTTAGGGCTATTCGTTTGTTGTCCGGGCTACTTCTCAGCCCCTACTCAACCAATTTTCTCTGCATGTAAGGTTGTGTTACCTCCGTCTACGCCGAACTTTGATGTTTTGACGTCCACCGTTTACACCTCTTTCGCCTAGAACTCCCGTCTCTTCGCCCATTATGGGTGAAGCCGCGAATGAAGCGATAGTGCAACTTGCGAACGACAGTTCCTCATTGCAAGAAACCCTCAAGAACATTCCTGCAAATACCCAGAAGCCATCTGATCAACCTCCTCTCGATATAGGTGCCACCATTGAAGTCTTGAAATCTAAAAAGGACCCAACAAAGAACAGAGGGGACTATAATGAAATGTGTGCTCTTGAAATTCTTTTTTGCCTATATGATCAACTTCTCCCCGTTGAGAAAGTGTTCTTTTATGGAGGCGTTCGCCTTCTTGTTATAGCTTTGCAGTACAACTGGCACGTGGCCGCAGCCAACGCCTCTGGCACCTCGGTCCCCGGCATAACCGTATATTCAATCCACGTTTTTCGAGTCAATGCGATCCTGGATAAGAGTTAGAAGACGAAGACGGAGGGGTGCCGCAAGGTTGGGCCCTCCATCAGCTAATCCAATCATTTACTTCTGGGCTGATCAATTTGGAGCTCCTATAGACTATGATGTCCAGCAACCCGAGCATCGAATGCAGCTCCCTGATCCATTACCGAATTTCATCGATGAACTCGACCTTCATCTTGAAGGTTTGCACTGGCCTCCCGATGACCCTCGGTTGTTGTTCCTTTCCATCGCTCAGCTCCATCATGTGGAAGTTCTTCAAAATTTAAGAATTCAAGAACATTGGCACTTTCTTCCTGAAGATTGGAATTTTTGGAGGGACCTTATTCACAACCTCAGCGAAATCATTCACCGGCCGGATGACTAACCCCCAGTTGAGGAAGATGACCCTGGGACGGCACGGGACACTGTTTCTCGGGAGCCGTCGGACAACGATTGGGACGCCTCTCTTCCCCCTTTGTTCCAGTTACGCCACTTGCTCGATGCTTCCATCATCAAGCCCTTTCAGATGCCGGGGAAATTGGTGAATAGTTCGACCCTTTATCATACACCACCTAGTATACGTCCCTTTGCCTTCCGTGACACACCTCGCTCTTTGCTTTCAGTGCTAGAAAAATGTCTCAAGCAAACATCTTTGAAAAAGTGCTACCTTCCTTAGAACTCTTTCCCTGTGTTTGTTGTTGAAAAGAGTGGTAGTTCTGGTAGACTTACACTGCCACCAATGGATTCGTGTTATTCTTCCCCGCCGGTCCATCTCTCGAATGTTACTATTTACTGAATAAAGTGAACAGTGATACCTTCTTTGTTAATACTGATCAAAGAGACAGCTTTTACCACATATCCCTAGCAGGTCATATTAGACACTTTTGTCAGCATTAAGTGTCGTAAATGATTCTTCCGGTTCAACCGCCTTCCAATGGGATGGACGTTGTCCCAGCTCTTTATGCAGTGCGCCATGCAAAAAGAGCTTGAATACCTCGTTGGCCAAGTGTGTTCAATTATGGTCTACTATGATGACCTTCCCCTTTACGGCTCCTTTCAACAAGTTGCACTCTCATGAATGTCTTATGCAACTCATCATTAAGTATTTACGTTTCCAAAAATATCTTAGTGCCAGTTTATTTGGGGTTTGAAGGGGCCTTCCATCACCCTCGATAGTCAGGTACTGCCCAAATACTTGTCCATACTTCGCAGTATTCCTATGTTATACTCTGGAGCAAATTCAAGACTTCGACAAGTGATTGTGAGTTTTATGACCTGGGTCAGCCCTGTGTCCTCCCTTAGCTGTTCAGTGGTCTCTGCCCTGCATCAAGACTGGTTTCCGATATGGACTCCTTTACAAATTCGCAAAGTTTTCTCAGTACCTTTATCGCTTTTCCAGCCCGACTTTGTGCGCATGCAGATTTATGTAGATACCACGAAAAAAAGCCTTGCTACAGTGCTACCTGATGGTACTGAAGTGTTTGTGGTCCATTTCACATGTGATTATCCCATATTTGTAATGGAATTTGTCGCAGCCCTTTTAGATGTCCTGCTGTTATTTCGTAACCAGATCCACGTACGAATTTTATGGTAAACAAGCTGTAGTGTATTGTATGTCTAGACAAACGTGCCATACTTCTTACTTGATTCCTCTTGCTCACTATGTATTATCTTGTATCAATAATTTTGTTATTACATATGTACCAACTGGTGAAAATAAGGCAGATCAAGCAACACGTCGTCCGTACCAGATGCATACATCTGGGATCCATAGCCACTGGGATCCTGGTGGACAGAGCATCGGGTATAAAACCGCTTTCTATAGGAAAGTGTGCGCGCGTGTGCAGCTTGAATTGAATTCGGTTCGTTCGGTTGCGGCATTTATTGTTTAGACTGCAATTTCCGAAAGATTAACGAGTCAGAATCCAAATGTCAGGCAAATGCATGAGTGCATAATTACGTTAATTACTGCAGCCTAAATAATAAAACGTAAAAAACTTAAATCCGGAGATGGAGAGCAATTACCCCTGCCCCACCCATATGAGGCCCTATATAGTGGATGCCGTATGAAATTCTGGACCACGCCCTTCACATGTTTTTGTTTCATTCAATTAGGATTCGTGGTTGCGAAGATATAAATTTTCAAATAGGGTGATTGTTTATGAAACACACTTTATTATACAGGGTGTAACTTAATTAATGTCACAAATGTCGGGATGTGATTTCTGACACCAAGATAAGCAAAAAAGGTCCTATGAACATATAACATATTGGGCATATTGTCAGGGTTAGCGAGGGCCGAAAGCGTGGGAACAGTAAGTTCCAAGCGGTATATTTCAAAAACCAATAAGCTTAGAGATAGCGGTCTATTGAAGTCTAGAGGTAGCGCTGGTGTTCAATACGTAGTTGCTCGTTTCATACACGCACGTGGCGCTGGTGTTCAGTAGTTGCTCGGTTAACACACACAGGTGGCACTGCTGCTCAGTAGTTGCTCGGTTCACACACACAGGTGGCGCTGGTGTGCAAGATGCGACAGTACAGGAGTGCGGTCATTGTGCTGCGAGTGTTGAATTGGACAAGTGGCAGTGCTCGACTAAAACATGGTGCATTATTTCTACCGTGAACAAGCCGACATGCTATTCATGTACGGTCGTGACGATGGCAATGGGAGTGAAGCTGCACGACTCAATCAGGAGCGTTTTCCTGAGAGACGCCAACCATCATACAGGATGTTTGCAGCTATTTATCGCCGCGTATGTGAGAGGGACCATACTACCAGTCCGTGTGGATGCTGGTCGACCACGTCGTGTACGAATACCTTATGGACGAAAGTGTGTTAGTAGCTGTGGACAATGATCCACGTTCGAGTACGAGGGAACTTAGCCGTGAAATACATGTTAGTCACATGACTGTGTGGCGTGCATTACATGAAAATGTATTGTACCCATACCACCTGCAAAGGGTACAAGGGTTGACAGGAACGGATTTCCAACCACGTGAAGCATTTTGTCAGTGATTCCTTCAACACGTCATGCTGTTTCTGACACCAGTACTCTTCACTGACGAGGCCACATTTAGAAGAGATGGTATCCTCAACATGCATAACACACACACACACGTGAGCAGATGCCCATCCCCATGGTACGGTTGTCACTCATCATCAACACCAATTTGGACTCATTGTATGGTGTGGCATTGTCCATGATCAACAGATCAGCCCATACATGCTACCTCGAAGACTGAATGGAGCACAGTATTTGACCTTCCTGCAGGATACACTACCCGAATTACTGGAAAATATTTCCTTAGCGAAACGCCGCAACATGTACATGCATGATGGGGCTTCCGCGCACTTCAGTGTGAATGTCCGCCGGTGGTTGAACAACAACTTCTCAAGACGCTGGATCGGGCGTGGCGGTACAGTGCATTAGCCTGCCCGGTCTCCGAACCTGGATCCACTGGGGAGACATTAAAAATTTGTTGTTTGCTACTCCTGTCAACGACTTGGAACTGCATATCCATAACGCCTTGCAACAGTTCGGCATGATCCAGGTATCTTCGAACGGATTCGCCAATCCATGATCTGACGTTGTCATGCATGCATTACTGCCCATGGCGGACACTTTGAACATCTCTTGTGAAGTGCTAGACGAACGTACGTTTGTGTCTCTCTGCACTTCGATATCTACCGCCTCGAACTTACTGGCCTTGGTTAATTCTGAAAATATGCCCAATATGCTACATATTTATAGGACCTTTTTTTTGCTTATCTCGGTGTTAGGAAACACTTCCCGACGTTTGTTACATTAATTAAATTACACCCTATATATACCTTTTTTTATTTATTTGAGAAATATAGCAGGTGTAAATATCAAACAAGAAGTTGTATGCGAGCATTAACTTACATAAAAATCGAAATCAGATGAAAGACGACAGAGTTATATGCATTTTACCTTTTTGCCGCCATCTTGGAAAATGGCGTTCGGCATGAAATGTCAGCGCATCTCCCGATCGCATATCATTTTATATATTCTAAAGAACGTTTATGCGAAGCGGCACTTTCTTATCAAGATTTGTAGTTTTCTTACTGAAATTCATACGCAAGGTATGCGACACAACTCAACTATAAAATAAGAACCAAATTAATATATCGTTTTGTGTTGATCTTTTGATCTAATGGCCGGATACAAGTCCCGTTGGGTCATTACATTATATAAAATAACTTATATTGGTTGTTGATATACAAAGTGTAATAAATAATTAAATGTGCATATACTGATATTCTGTACAGTCTGCTAATTTATACATCACTCTATTGTATTAAAAGCATAATAATTTTATGCATTTCAATACTATAATTTCAAAAAACTTAGTTCTTAAAATATAGAAGCGCACGCGCCATCTCTGGGACTTCGTAGATATAACTAACACATTATCATTGTACGGCGCTAGTATATGGCACTGTTACAGTCTTAGGTGCCTGCTGCCTTAGATGCCGGTGGCTGCTCGTAGTGCACCACTTGGCGAGTAGTCATTCAGCTACAGAGCATCTTGCGTTGGTGTAGAGATGGTCTTGTGGTGTGATGCACAGGGTCCTTCGGAGACAACAAATGTCTGGATCGCTTGTGACTCAAATAGGACCCACTTTTCGTTGTTGGTGAACACTCGACAAATATGAGTGTATTGCCGTGCCGTGAAATTAACCACAAACAGGCAATCGCTCGTTTGTCCTTCTTGGCTTCCGACAGTGTGTGGAGTACCCACTTGCTCAAGTTGTACACCTTCCCTATGCGATGCAGGTGAAGTCTGACTGTTTATCAGAAACTTGGAAGTGTTCGGTAAGTTCAACATTCGTTTGGCTCCTACCCCCGTATATGGCCGCCTTCAGGGTCTGTGAGCGCCTACTGCTGGATTGATCACACGGGCACAAATCCCCCGACATGAATTTCTGGAACAAATGCCTGGTGGTACGTTCATTCACAGCATTATCCCCCCAAAGGCGACTTGAATAGGCTGCGGACAAGCTCGCTTTAAAGTAAACAACCCCAAAGGAGTTTCTTCGACACCTCAATTTGTCTTCACCACTATTCGAGTTATGAGTGCGCAAAATGCATGTCTTCATCACTGTCACACTCCTACCACGATCACTTTTTCAGCGCATGAGTGAACAGGTCTTTCCATGCGACGTCAAAAATGTCAATAACTTTTTTGGTTACCTTGTATTAAGTTTGTGTTTCATGTTGGTGTCGTTAGCAATTGTTAGAAGATTCATGCTATTTAAATTACTTGTCTATAAGCTAATTTGTCCGTATTAATCCTGCAAATATGGTTACCCTAAAATTTACCTTAGAAAATTCAGTTGGATGTACTAAGATTTTGTTTTGTTTTTTAAATAAATACAGAAAAAGCAACAATTGAATTATTGTGTGAATATAAACGTAAGTACTTACATGTTGAATCCTGAAACGAAGGCTTTTTCAGGAATAAGAACATTGAAAGTAGTTTCTTGTGCTGTGCTGGCATGGTTTATCATTTGGCTGCTGATGAGTGTCACCGCGTACCGGAATCGAATTTCACTTCTCACATTCCAAGTAGTCACCTCTATTGTCGGCAGTTGTCTCGGTCTCTATGGCGGAAAAAATAATAATAAAAATTTAGTTGCACTTGGAAATTACATTAATGCTAAGAGGAGGATGGGTTAAAATCATGGGCGGATTTATGGGGGTCATTGCCCTCCCCACAAGTTATTTCAGAAAGACTTTAAATGTGTCGTTCTAAAAGATAGCTTTTAAAGTAATTGTCCCCAGGGTCTCTCCTTGCTCCCCAGGGTCTCCTAAATCCGCCCATGGTTAAAATATGCGAGGGATTCATCACAATAGATAAGGAAACAACCTGTCATTGAATGTATTTATTCCGACCTCATTCATAGCCGCAACTAGGATTTTATTCCGGGAGGGGCCCAAACCATTAGTAAGGAATCTCATATATATGCACCTAAATGTGTTAATTATAAATCAAAGATTCCATTATTATGGATGAAAATAACAAGCTATTCTGCGCGTGTGACAAAGTAATATATTTTCAGAGCATTTTAAATTATTTATTTTCAAAAACCACTCTGATCCTGTATCAACAGAATACATTTTCAAAGCATGATCTAACTTTTAATTTATTTCTCTGTATTTACGTAATTTTCAAAATTCAGGAGTAAATAATGATACTAGTGAAATAAGAAAGACCATTTGTTTACACTGTAATATTTCTGGTTTACCTGAAAATGTATCTACCAGCATGCACTCGGAAAGTATTGCATCAAGAAAAATACGTTACAATGTAAAATCCAGTCTTCTCGGTTTTCTTGCTAGCATGTTAACAACTTCGATTATGTCAATAGAAATGTCTTTGTTCCTTGCGATATGAACAAGTTCGTTTAGCCGGTTCTCTGACATGACAGTACGTAGATATGTTTTTAGTTTGCGGAGATAGGAAAAGCTCCTCTCAAGGCTACACGTAGGCTACTGGGAGGATTATAAATATTTGTAAGAGAGTGTAGATATTCGAGTACACAGACTTGGGGCAAACTTGAAGTACTTCAAGCGCATTTCGTGGCAGAACCTTCTTTTCTTTACCACTTCACAATTTTTTTCTAGAGTTCAAACTCTGCTTCCACAACACTTTCTAAATTGATGTTCACTTCACAAAATTTCACAGCACATTTCAGTTCTTCAAAATCTGCTTCACTAACAAATTATGGTATTAAGTGCTTCATGGTCCATACATTGTCGTTGATGAGGATCGAACAATGGCTTTAATTCACTCACAAGATAGTCCGAATATGGAATACATAGAGACTGAATGTTATTTTCAGTTGCAGGTTAATTTTGTCTGCGTGCCTGTTTGCAAAACGTGGTTTTGACAAAGGAACATTCTCTTCAGAAGCTGACTGTATTTTCAAAACAGAAGGCTTGAAACTTTTCTGTGTTGTCTCTTTTCTTTGAAAGAAGGCTTATGATGTTATTAACCAATGTGATTGTTCCCAATAACTCGAAAGTAGGTGACAGTAATTCTCGAAATAGTGGTAAGAGAATAGAGGTTATTTAATTTAGTATAACAATAGCAGAGACAGTCGCATTTTGTTAGCGCACTGAGTTATGCTGATGCCATGCTGCTTGCGTCGTCATTTCGTTGTGTTAATTCTTCTAATAAACTCTTTACTATTGGTGCAAGGAGCTGAGAAAATTTGCAAATCCCATCGTGATTTTCAATAACCCTTGTTTGGCAGTAACCAGTTTCCTTGTTTCCATCTGTTTCATCTTCCACAGAGCGCTTCAAAACTGCTGACTTCATGGTTGAAGCAGAAAAGAAAGTTTTCACGTTATTCACAATGCCAAGAGTATTTCGAATACTGTTGAGGTTACAAGCGTGGACCAGAGATAAGTTAAGCACATGACTTGAACTTGGAACATACGAACACCACCAAAGCGACCTCTCATCACACTACAACCATTGAATCCTTGTCCTCTCATATACGCCACATCCAGTCCCGTAAAAGTCTGAAACGGCCTAGTTGTGGCCCTGACCTCATTGTATTATAACCGTTGTTACCATTTTTCCTCACATCACTTGTCAACGAAGCTTTAATACGTGTTAAGACATTTGTTCCACATGTTGAATGGATTGCTAAGAACTACTTATTATGTTTACCAAGATACATTAACCTATATTATTTTCAATCTGTAACGGTTATAAAATTTACATTCTAGACTAAGAAATATATGATCATCAGTACTCTGCCAAAATGGCAGGACATTGAAGGTAAGTTAAACCACTTCTCCAATCATCCCGCTCCTGCTCTTGCCTTCTATCTCAACATACGATATATCTTAACACTGTGAAGATTTGGACTCGTTTTCTTCCTCTCCCTCTCTTGCCCTTAACTGTATCCCTCAGTATACAATCTCTACGCAATCAATGACGTAACCAGTTTCCCTTGTTCTTTATTGCCTCCAAAACAACTATGTTTTTAACGTTGTTTATGCTCATCTGTTCAACAGTCTCCAGTTGGCCAACAC
>JAGDQP010052365.1:0-13798 GCA_022664845.1 Lepisma saccharinum | reverse complement strand
CTCACCCTTACTTAATCTCATCAAGAAAGCTGGCTCTCGCCTTTACTCACCCTCGTCAAGAAAGCTGACTCTCGCCTTTACTCACCCTCGTCAAGAAAGCTGATTCTCGCATTTACCCACCCTCGTCAAAAAAGCTGTCTCTCGACTTGACTCACCCTCGCCAAGAAAGCTGTCTCTCGCCTTTATTCACCCTCGCCAAGAAAGCTCTCTCGCCTTTGTTCACCCTCATCAAGGAAGCTAATCCTAAGCTTATTCGTCGTTTACATCGCATGCAAGGTTGTTCCTTACCCTCATCCTTAAGATGGGGGAGTATGCCGTACAGCACACGCCATCCAAGTAAATAAATTCACCATTATTATCCTTATCTCTCATCTCTCGGTCTTTTCTTTCTTAGGCAGTCTGACGGGAAAGGAGGGGCGGAGAGTCTGCAGTTCTGTGTCCTTGTCACAAAGACAATTGCAACTAATCATTGGAAGAAAGCATGTTTTCCTTTGGTTAATCGCAGTTTTAGTTTTTGTTAAATATTTGTAGACATATAATTTAACCAATCTTACAAGATACATTGTTTTTCTTTCCTCGCGCCTAGGTGTATTCTAAGGTAATTCTTTCTCCGATTCTCATAAAATGGTCACGTGGAAACTTACGTACAAGTTGTACTTACGTACTCTTTAGACAACAAACGCACGGCATGTACAGGTGCAGCGTGCGGCTTGATTACTTTCTTCCGGTTATGTGTGGTGATTGTTGGATTTGATGAGACTTCTTGTAGCACACGTTTGGGAATACTTTTTTTTTTTAAGAAAAAACGAAAACTATTGGATAAGTCTCCTTGCTTTAGTGAAGATGATCGCACACTAGGAATCGTCACTGGCTGAGAGGAACCAACAGCGGGTTGAGTGAGAAAACTTTCACCGGAACTCTTCATTAGATCACTTTTGTATTGTTTGGGAAGCCAATATGAAAGATTTGTATATCTTCAAGACCAAA
Organism: Lepisma saccharinum; assembly: GCA_022664845.1. Taxonomy (NCBI): domain Eukaryota; kingdom Metazoa; phylum Arthropoda; class Insecta; order Zygentoma; family Lepismatidae; genus Lepisma; species Lepisma saccharinum. The sequence continues at coordinate 12,811 of JAGDQP010052365.1, read as the reverse complement.
CGTGAGACAAAACAAAGATGGCGGCCAAACGCCAATGTAGTTGCCATGGAATTCGATTATTTTCCTTTTTACTTCCGTAACTGAAAAATAGTTGAAGGTACAAAATACATTGGTGTCTTCAAAAATGTTTAGCAGGATCTAATCTACTAAAACACATTTGGAGTTTACTTATACACTGTATGTTAAGATTTTTATGATCTATGAAAGCACATATACGCAGAAGTGACTTGCAAACACCGAATATCATGTTTGATGAAAGGAATTACGTACACGGTGTAAAATGTAGACATAGCTAAAATAAATTGTAAGTATCAAAGGACAGTATATACTGAGCCCATTTAACAGCCCACGGAATTTAAACAAAAATGTGTATTCGATATGCGGCCCTTCACAGACAATTATGTGACTAAGGCAACATACACAATTAGATACCATACACGCGAGCACATCGCCATTAGTACTAGTAATAAAGATTCAATTTCTGCCTTGAGGTCAGTGATACTGTGGGGTTTCTGTGTTCAAATTTTGGCTTTCGGGTAATCCCAAAGGAAAAAAGACAAAGCGATTATGATCAGGATACTAGGGAGGTCAATCCATCCTTATCGCATCTAACTTTTTATAGTGTTTATAGCACTATAATCTCGCAAAGTTTATAGTGCATTATGTTATCACCCTGTATATGCATGTATGCATCCCTACTAATATATATGATTATACTAGGATTACTAGTTTTGGTTAAAACAGGATTTTATTACTTAAAATATATTCATTGACATACTTTACAGATGCAGTGCTGACAGAGACTACAAATTCACTAAAGTTTTTTTTAATTAAAGAATAGACGGGGTGGAAAAGGCAGAGGAAAGGAAGTAAGGCTTGGCTGGCGTAGAGAGTGGACAGGCGCTTATGGTGATGCGAACTTTGCTCCCCCCCTCTCTCTCCCTCTCCCTGTGTGTATGTGTCCCCTCTGTTGTTTGAGTGTTGCATAATGATCAATCGTGTTTTCGAGACAAGATGTATTGTGTGTTTTTATAAGTCCGGAATTTGAGGGCTGTGACCGGAAAAAGATAATAAAACTCGCGAATTTCATCAAAAAACTGCAATATAGTTTAACTTAATATGAACATTTGAAGTAAATTTTATATTTGTTTCACTGTAGCACTCTTGTGCGTTCATAATTAATGATGAACTAATGAATAATAGCTTAGTTGTAATAATTTAAATAATAAGTTATTGCATCTTAAGAAATATCATAGCAAGTAAGTTATAACGGCTCAGCACTCGGAAATGAAACTAAAATTGGTACTTTATTTTTTTTAAAGAGGAAGTAGTTTTTAATAAAATGCAACTTTTAAGATAAATTTATGCCTGAATATTTTTTCTTAAGTTGACACTCAAACCATCCGCAAAGAAAAAACCGGACTTTAGATGTAGGTAAAACCTCTCCCGAATTTCGACACTGAGAAAATATGATCACCATGCCTATAATAGACTCCATGTCCAGTCTCGTCTCATCTGTTCTTTTTATCTGAATTTGTGTTCGCCGATGTATTTTAAGGCCAGACTTGTGATGGCCGTTGACCGTAGATATCAGAATACTTACACTTCAATACATTGTCCACTTTTGGAGCGAGGCTCGGGAAATAACTGAAAGTATGATTCAGCATTCGACTAGCGACACTGAGAATTTGATGTTATATATATAGCCTTTTTGCAAGTTTGGTTCAGGCCGGATAGGGTAGGGTAGAGGATATTAGAAGGAAGTAGGACAGAGCCTAATTTGAAGGTACTATACCGGCAATTGACTGGTGTGTTGAGGAAAACCATGGAAAACTCTCAGGATGGGCGGCCTCTAGGATTGTTCCCAGAACCTTCCAATTGCTAAGCCAACACTATACCAATTGTGCAACAGCCGCTCGGTAGGTAAAACTGAGAAATGGTATTGGGAACATCAGACAGATTGGTGGATTTCCGAATTTTAAACAAAGGGTTGCTGGCAGGGGTTACTGGCAGAATCCCTGAACAAGGAATATTCTAGGAACACTTCCACACCCAAACGGGGAATATACCTGTTTTGCATAGTCTCACTCAACCAATTCCTTTCCGAAGCAATTAGACCACGAGGGATAACATTTTTCTTCGAATATGTCATAGACAACACCATGATATTTGTCACCCACACCATGCGTTCAGCCTGTCATATTAAAAGAAGAAAATGGACTAATGCTCTCCCAGTGAAAATCATTAACATATTTGCTTATTTTCAGTTTGAAAGGAATTGAACTCTATGGGTTTATATCACATTTATATTCAATTACATAGATACATGACCAGAATTCCACTTGACCAGAATTGAGGCGTATGCGTGAACAAAAGTTTATTTGCTGTCTTTTAACATAGCACATAGACTCTTGTTCGCGCATGCGCCTCAATGAAAATCAGATTTAAATTAATCTCTTTTATAGGATTTTTAACCAGTTTCTTTACTTCTGTTTACTTTGGAGCATAGATAAATCACAGCAGAGTGAACAAAATGAATAAACACCATTTACTTTCCGAATGCGGTTTTAAAATATTCATACGCATAGTTATTTCTTACGTCTAACACATAACACAGTCGCACACCATTTGTCAATCACAACGCAAGCGAAGAAGAAAAAAAGCTTTCCTTGACGGTGTTCTGGAGCGAAGACAACAACGTGTGACCACAACGTAGCCCAGTGAGGAAATAACATGTGGCAACAGTGTGTATGACGTTTGTCTAACCATCCAATGCAGCGACTTTCCCTTCTTGTTCGAAGGCGGGAAAAACGGAACATAGAGGTCGATACTCTCCCTATTAGTAGTATAGACCATGTAGCAAACAATTCACTAGATAGAGTCCAGTACTTGTTTTCATAATTTTAGGTGAGGTCCCTCTCTACATATGTGTGCTGCATTTGGAAACTACATACTATTCCTTCCTTCCGGGGAAAATTTTAAAGCTGGTTCCCAAAATTGAAACTGTTACTTCACGGGTACCTCAGACCGTGTAAAGTTGTTGAATACACAGTTAAGACGTAATATATTTTAAGATTAGTGAGTTGTTTACGACATCGCCGACTCTAAAGTAAGTAAATTGATCGCAAAACACACGATTAGTTTTACTGGGGTCGCCCACTCGCACAGTCGCAAAACGCAGGAAATCAAAGGGGTAGAAGTAGATAGTAGTGAGATTTAAAAATGCAATCCTCAATAATCCTCACACCTGACAGACCGTAAACAGGCTGCTCTATCGAACAGCTCTTGCTCAGAGTGGAAGAACATCTCTTCCGGAGTTCCACAAGAATCAACTCTTGGTCCATTATTATTTTCGATGTTCATGAATGATATTGCATCTCAGTTCACTGAATACAATTATCATCTATATGCAGATGACATACAAGCTTATATAACGTCTGAACCCAATGATCTTGGCAATGCAGTAAGCAAAATCAATTCCGTTCTTGAAAACATACACGTCTGGTCAGAATACAATGGTTTGTCTCTAAATCCAAGCAAATCTCAATGTATAATAATGGGGTCTCCAAATATATTAGCAAAAATAAATCAAAATTTGTATGTACCAAAAGTTTACATTAGGAACAAGCAAATAAAAAGAAAGGATAAAGTCAAAAGTCTCGGTATTATTCTTGACGAAACTCTATCATGGTCAGAACATGTGAAACTAATATCCAAAAGAGTGCATATGAAAATGCATACACTCAGTCTTTTGAAAAACTTTCTTCCTCAACAAGTTAAAATCACCTTGATACAGTCTCTCATATTTCCGATCTTTGATTATTGTGATTGATGTCTATAATGATCTGTCCGTTTCTCTAGCAAACAGATTGCACATAGTGCAAAATAGATGTGTTCGGTTCATCTTCAATGATAAAACAATCCCCTAGCGACAACGAAAATTCTGTTAAATAGGTAGGTGGTGGTGGAGATATTACCTTATATACTTATTTAATGTTATAATTTCATTGCCCGGTGTTATGCCAAATTGTCTTTGCACCGAGATTTATTACACAAAATAATCCCCATATTGAAAATTCCTTGCACCGAGATTTTCTACATCCAGTTAGTTGTAACTAGCAATGAAAAAATAATAATGATATTTTCATCATAAAACTATAACAAAGCCATTCCTTAATAACATTTAAAAGTCCGGTCCGATCCGACTTGTACTAAGTTCGCCATCTTGAAAAATGGCCGATCGAGGGATGTCTTTCACCACGTTTTCGCGATTATCTCGGAAGTGGTTAAACTTAGGTTAAAAACGCAAAGGACCAAATCGAAAGAGCCAAAAATTTCCTATCAGATTGCTACTTTAGTTTTTCTTGGGAATTTTTCATTATCAAGAAAAAGTTAATAAATTTTAGAGAAATATAATTTTACGCTCAAATGAGCCATTTTTTTTTTTTTGCCAGATATACTTAATTTCTACTATGATTAGTTAACTATCACTTATTTATCTGATAATGAATAAAATATACCAGTAAATAAGCTTATCAGCTCGACTAGTGGCGAATCCAGAGATGGGGCGCGAGGGGTGCCGCCCCTATCAAGGGAAAATACTTAATTTTTTATTGCATTATTTCAACGATTTGTGTCAGAAAATTCTTCGCTTTGTTTCCTGACTAACCTAAGTTATCTAGAAATAGCAATTCTTTTGAATAGCGGTGTCATATTCCATTATAAAATTCAGCTATGAGGAGAAATAAAAATGTATACCAAAAAAATACATTTAGGTGGAAAATCTAAAAAAATATTCTTGGTCTACCTGCACACTCTTCTCACGAAAATCGTGGATCTGCCACTGGCCTCAAACTTCTCCCACCCCCTAGTCTCTGAATGTATGACCTCCATGTCATGGCGATTTTCTGAGTTGTGGCGTACATTATCCAGTACAACTACTTATTTTTCCTCAGTATCTCCCCAAAATTCCAGGCTGAGATCACAGACAAACCACTTTCTATACCATTTTGTACCCAGCCAAGCTAAGGAAAAAAATACTATTGCTTAAGGAGGAAGGGACAACGACGGTTTATTTTCCCCCGTGGTGTCCCCAGCAGGTCTAATTCACTTAGTAGATCCACTAACATGCTACAATACGCAAATACAATCTTCGCCCCCCGTATAGCGTTTTCCCCTATCTCAAGTGTCCCCTGAGGAGCCCCAAAATTTATTCTTCCTTTTGTTTTAAGAAGTCTTCAAACTTTCACTTGACACTACAACATTGATTCCGACAGACCGTCTGGGGGGGGGGGATCACCTCTCAAATACTCGAGAGCACCCTTAACTTTATAAAATTGTGACGGACAAAAATCGATAGAAAACGTGCAAAACTCCACGTACAACACTCCTAATTTTCACTTTCGATCCCCTTAAACTGAAATCCTGGCGGAATACCTGCATTACAATGGGCTCAAAGATCGGCGTACTTCAATCTATTGGTTTGCTTTCCCCTCTTTCAAAGAAAAATCTTCTCCGTGCTTTCCTATCTTCTTTCTTTTGCCTTCTTTCTCAATCATATGTTCTAGTTGGATATGTCATGTGTAAATAAAAAAAACACCTACTAAATTCCTATGCTTTAACGTAATTCTTTACTTAATAACATGCTGGAGAGTCACGGTAATATGGTTAGTGACCCACTCATTGGGACATTCCTTGGAGGGACCCAACTAGCATCGTTTCTCTGTTTCTTTAAAGCGACCTTTACAACCCTTTAAACACTCACATGATATCAACTTAGCTGGTGGCAATGGCATTCGCATATGTAGGAGTATGTTTTCTCCATTTCTCTCGCTAAAACTGTCGAGAGTTTTTTGATCTCGCTTTATCTCGCTTTATATGGGGACAAAAGAAAAACTCCAAAAATTTTCTTCTCACTATCGGTACAAATGTTTCACTCGTACTGTTGCAAAGAGAAAAACAGAAGTGAAATTGGACACTACCTCCTACATCAGATTCGATTCACATCATTTCCATATGAGCCAACCACCAAGTGCAGTTGTGGAAAAGGAACAAATTGCCGCCCAGAGAACTGGGGATGGAAATTGGGGAAAAATATGCCAACACTATTACCACCTGCTCCTGATAACATACTAAAGTCGATATAATGTGCGTTATTAAAGGCTTGTGAAGATACAGAAGCGCATCCATGTTTCGGCCCATTGTAGCGTAATAGAATGTAGATGTCGAAGCAATCGGAGAAGATGTCGATGACGAAGGTGACTGCGATGAGAGAATAATCAGTAATTTACGAAATGTGAAAAATTGAACAATACACGTTGTAGAGATAAAGTTTAAAGACTTGTTCAAACAAATGAAAGAATGTTTAATTTTCGGCACTTTTTCCCTCAGGAAACACTTGAGGTTGAGGAGAACAATATACAGAGGCGAAGATTCTATTAGGATATTGTAGCATGTTAGTGGATCTACTAAGTGAATTAGACCTACTGGGGACACAATGGTGAAAAAGAACGCATGGTTGTCCCTGCCTCCTCAAGCAGCAGTATTTTTTCTTTGCTTTGGCTCGGTACAACATGGTGTGGAAATTGGCTTGTCTGTGATCTTAGTCTGAAATTTTAGGGAGATACTGTGAACAAACAAATGGTTGAAGTGGATTATATACGCCACAACACAGAAAATCGTCATTCCGAGACTGAGGGGAGGAGAGTTCGGTGCCAATGGCAAATTCGGGGTTTTCGTGTGGGGAGGGCGCAAACAGAACAGACCAGAAACATTTATTTTTTTTAGATTTTCCTGCTAAATTAATTTTTTGGGTATAAGTTTTATCATGGAATGTGACATCGTTATCCACAAAAAAATGATATTTCTAGGTAATTGAGGTTGGTCCGAAAACAAATCGAAGATCTGTCTGAAAAAAATTATTGAAATAATGGAATATGCAATATTTTTCCTTAAGAGCGGTGCATGCCCCCCACGTCCCAACTCTGGATTCGCCACTGGCCGGGCAGGCGTTCAAGCTACGCAAATGCGTTTATATACTGTTATATTTTGTTCATTATCAGATAAAGAAGTTATAGTTAACTAATCACAGTAGAAATTAGGTATAGTTAGCAAAAAAAATGGCTCATTTGGGCATACAATAATGTATTGTCCTCCAATATATGTTAATTTTCCCTCGACAATGAACAAATTCCCAGAAAAGCTAAATAGGAAATTTTCCGCTGTTTTGATTTGGTTCTCTATATTTTTAACCTAAGATTAACCACTTCCGGCATAATCGTGAAATCGAGCCCAAAGGCACCCCTCGATTCACCATTTTTCCAAGATGGTGGACTTAGCACAAGTCGGAATGGTCCAGACTTTTAATATGTTATTAAGGAAGGCCTTTCATACAGTTCTATAAAGGATTTTCTTTTTACCGGGTGGGTGCTAATTTGTATGTACTATTATAACTTTTCAGCGTCATATTTATAGTGATCTAGGGAGTAACAGCCCCGCTTGTGGTCGCCTCAGAAAGAAAGACTGTTCAAATATAACAGTGTATAATAAGAAAAGAATTAAATCTGTTCCGGGACAGACCGGATTTTAAGCATTGATCCGGTACAATACTTGTCCCGATTGACCCGTTTCGGCTCGGGTTATAACTTCAAGCATTCTAACTTTATCCTAATATACGGTAACTCTTAGAGGAAAGGTTAAAAGAATGGCATTCTACCATTCGTCCTTGTGGCTGAAAGAAAATCAGAAAAAGATTCAATCTTTGTGGTCATCTTTATCTTGGGAACCCAGAACCTCCTGTGCATGAGACAACCACATTTCATTCTTATCTGCTATGTTTTGATAGTGATTATGGATGGCCAAACGGATCCGGGTTTCGAATATCCATATGTTTGGATCCGGATCTGGCCATCCGCAAATAGTGACACGTTAACAAAAACAATCACTCTTCGAGCTTCAGAAAAAGCGCTCTTGTACGTGTTGGGCTCACATGTTACGAAATGTGTTTCTAGTCATTAAGAAACAATCTTTCGCACGTTGCATGATTCGAGCAAGGTAAGGAAGTTAGCAGGTATTTTCTTGGAAAAAAAATAATAATAAAAAAAAACATTTAGAAGAACCATATATATATATATAATACATTTGTATTCCTTATAAGAACACCAGCGTGTGCATTACAATGTTTAATCACAGACATGTAAAAATTATTCTTACACTCCATTCATCATTCAATTAATCTTGTCTCACAGAAATACAAGCTACAAGTGAAAACCTGACCTCAGGTCTTGGGTGTTTTCCGTAGAAGGCCACTTCCCCCGCTGGAGGACCTGGAAATTCCAGGTTGCTGTAGTCCCTCGAGCGAAACAGAGATGCTATATTGCTTGTCAAGACATTGAATGATTCGAAGAAAAGTAATATTACTACAGGGTGGTTATAAAACAATAAAATAACCCAATTTTTATCTTTTAAATAACAATTTCTATTCACTTAACGTATGATGCCCAAAAAGTAAAAAAAAATAAAAATAAAAAAAAAGGCAGTCCAGTGCCATACAACTGCTTTTTACAGAATAGGTTTATTATTAACTAAAAATGACTATAATAGATCGAATAGGTACATAGAAAGGCAATGATTTGTTTTGCTGTTTAGCAATTGTCCAGGTGGAATCTCATTTGAATCCGTAAAGTTGTAGATTCTTTCTTGACCAATCAAAACTTTACAATAGGCAGGCCTATGCGTTACAAGATTTAAATTCTCCAGCTTCAATGGTCTTGTAATTTCCCGTCGAATCATGACCGAGAAGGAACTCCAGCCGGCTCACAGAACAGTACTCACCGAAGAAGGTCATCCTACGGGGACCTGGGCGAGCATTCTTCCAAGGGAAGTGTGTTATGCCTTTTCCTAACAAAATTAGACAGAGTGCCACAGGGTCAAAAACAGACCCGTAGCCAGCCGGGGGGTTGGGCAAAATTTACGAAGGGGGGCTAGTCGATATACCAAACATATTCTTTTGCGGAACGATTATAATTATTGATATTAAAAAAAAGCGTGGTTACATAACAAACAGGGGTAAATTACATAGATCTAAGCGAACTTGCTGTACTTATTATCAGTCAAAGAGACTGTCATTGCTCGCTTAGATGCCAGTGATTATGTTTATCATCTGTACTCATACGAAAAGTCGTCTTTTTCACGCTTATTTCTATCCACATTTACTCCAGAGTAAGTCTGGGAATCCTCTGCTTCCTTTGGACCATCCCATTGCATAATTTTCGAATATGCAGTTTGGATAGAGCAGGTCTCAAGTCTTTGAGGGTGCCATGCCACCTCAGTTCTACTCTGAATAGTATTGGAACTATCAAGTTTTAGACTTTTTGGGGGGAGGGGGGGCTGAAACGAAGCATTTGAGGATCCTCGATGGTCTATACTTCTTTCTCTTATTTTCATATCAGTCATTTCGTGATGCAAGCATGTCGGTGTTGTTTTACAACACCCTGTATATATATTGCATTACCTCGTCACAAATATCGCACATAGCTTTCGCCGATAAGGCATGATTATGGGGAAAGTAACAGAGAAACGGTAACGTGAAACGACTAGGTATATTAAGCCTGATTTAAACCAGGCCCGTCGCCAATGAGATATTTTGAAGGGTCACCGGTCCTGATCAAACATACGTATGAGTCAATGCATTACGCAAAATTATCACACTATTATTCAAAACTGATCTACAAGCATGGCATTATTATTTCCAGAAATTTAAGATAGCTAAAGTTTGGAATATTCTATATATTTCTCTATTTAAATCGAGACAACCAGACCAGTGTCGGTTTCGATACTAGTCTACAATTTCGGTTACCAAACCAACATGTGATTTGACCTAACCTACTTCTTACAGTCTGATCATTCGAGATTCGAAACCTACATTCTTTGAATTAAATTATCACTTCCATTCATTGCTGTGTGGGAAGATTGTTATATTTGGGCTGATATGTGTAGATGTTCAGTGGAAACCACTTATGTAGTGGCTAAAAGAACTTCGTGCCTCATGAATAGGACTTGGAACCTGATGAAATATCATCTTTCTTCTGAATGTTTGAGAACGATGCTGACCATAACCAAAATTCATTTCACCCTAAACAGAAGAAGAAAATGTGATTTTTATTTTACATTATTTGTCGTTTTTCGATTTATTGGTCATTTTCTAATTTTAAAATTATTTTTTTGTGTCATTTCAAAAATACTATTTTCAACATTTCCTCCTTTGTGTAATTGCTTACATGTTTCACACATACCAACATGCAAGAAAAAAAAAAGAATATTTAGATTTGTAACACATCAAAACTGGATAGAAGATACGCTAGGAGTTAGGTTAGATAACTGGAAAGGTAATGGAAGAGTTGGTTGCAATTACATCGGTAATTGCAAGAAGGAAATAAACGCCAAAAATGAAAATTTCATGTTTTTGCCTTAAACGTTACTTGTTAAATAGATACACAACGTCAGTTCGAAGCAAGAAATTGTTTATACAATACACAATTTTTCTTGCCTCTGACACTGAATCTATTCATTAAGAGACTTTCGGCACGCACAAAAGACTTCCGCCGTTTTGGCGTTTATTTCCTTCTTCGAACTACCGATTCAATTGGAAGCTACACAAGAAATTGTCACTATGTGATGAAGTACTGTTTGTTGCTTGTTCTTTTCTCCTTCAACACCTGGAAACGATTGAGGAACTGGCCACGAAGAAGTTGAGCGAGATCCACAAAACTTTGATAAAATTTGACATGGTGAAATTAGTTCTAGTTTATTTCCACAGAGATGCTGCAACTCCTATTGCGATTTCGCAACATCTGATGGCTAAGTCAGATTTGAAAAATGTTTGGTTTATATTAAGATCAACTTTTCTATATTTAGGCAACTTCGCTAGAAAGGAGCGTTGGAAGCATGCCCTCAGTTGAATCTAAAATTAAAAAAAATGTCGAGGAACATGTGCAGGCATGTGGAAGAAATATTGGACAAGTTGTGCCTAAGAAAAAATTTAGAGAACAATGCGGATTAATACACTATGCTAAAGATTGAAAGTATTTTGTTAGAACATTTCAGTTCGGACGATTACGAAGAGTAATTTTTACGCGGCGACATCGTTCTCTCAATTACGCCCCTTGACATGTGGATATGGATATAACTGCTAACTTCCTTACCTTGCTCGAATCGTGCAACGTGCGAAAGATTGTTTCTTAATGACTAAAAACACATTTCGTAACATGTGAGCCCAACACGTACAAGAGCGCTTTTTCTGAAGCTCGAAGAGTGATTGTATTTGTTAACGTGTCACTATTTGCGGATGGCCAGATCCGGATCCAAACATATGGATATCCGAAACCCGGATCCGTTTGGCCATCCATAATCACTATCAAAACATAGCAGATAAGAATGAAATGTGGTTGTCTCATGCACAGGAGGTTCTGGGTTCCCAAGATAAAGATGACCATAAAGATTGAATCTTTTTCTTGTTTTCTTTCAGCCACAAGAACGAATGGTACAACACCATTCTTTTATCCTTCCCTCTAAGAGTTACCGTATATTAGGATAAAGTTAGAATGCTTGAAGTTATAACCCGAGCCGAAACGGGCAAATCGGGACAAGCATTGTACCGGGTCAATGCTTAAAATCCGGTCTGTCCCGGAAAGAGTTAAAATAGATTTAATTCTTTTCTTATTATACACTGTTGTATTCGAACAGTCTTTCTTTCTGACCACAAGCGGGGATATTACTCCCCAGAGCACTATAAATATATATGTGAAAAGATAGTAATAGAACAGGCAAATATTTTCTCCCAGCCGGTAAAAAAAAAAAAAAAATCCTTCATAGAACTGGTTGAAAGGCCTTCCTTAATAACATATAATCCGGACCGATCCGACTTGACCTAATTCCGCCATCTTGAAAAACGGTGGATTGGGGGGTGCGTTTTGGCTCGATTTCACGATTATTTCAGAAGTGGTTGATCTTAGCTAAAAAGTACAAAATCAAACAACCAAATCAATGAGCGGAAAAATTTTTATTTAGCTTTTCTGGGAAATTTTTCATTGTCGAGAGAAAGTTAATATATATTGGAAGGCAAAACATAATTGTATGCCCAAATGAACCATCTTTTGGCTAAATACCTAATTTCAACTGTGATTAGTTAACTATCACTGCTTCATCTGATAATGAATAAAATATAACAGTAGATAAACTCATTAGCGTAGCTTGAACGCCTCCCCGGCCAGTGGCGAATCCAGAGTTGGGACGCGAGGTATATGTGCCCCTCTTAAGGAAAAATATTTCATATGCCATTATTTCAACAATTTGTTTCAGACAAATCTTTGCTTTGTTTTCGGATCAACCTCAGTTACCTAGAATTATCAATTTTTGTGGATATTGATGTCATATTCCATGATAAAACTTATACCTAAAAATAAATTTAGCTGGAAAATTAAAAAAAAAAATGTTCCTGGTCTGTTCTGCTTGCGCCCTCCGCACACGAAAACCCCGAATTTGCCATTGGCCCCGAACTCCTCTTCCCTCAGTCTCGGAATGACGATTTTCTGTGTTGTGGCGTATATAATCCACTTCAACCATTTGTTTGTTCACAGTATCTCTCCAAAATTTTAGACTAAGATCACAGACAAGCAAATTTCCACACCATTTTGTACCCAGCTAACGCAAAGAAAGAATACTGCTGCTTGAATAGGCAGGAAGAACGATGCGTTCGTTTTCACCGCGGTGTCCCCAGTAGGTCTAATTCACTTAGTAGATCCACTAACATCCT
>JAGDQP010052363.1:0-13799 GCA_022664845.1 Lepisma saccharinum | reverse complement strand
TTTTCGGATCAATCGGCCATTTTAGTACGCTGGAATTTGCCATTCCGCTCGATTTGCTTGCGAAGTTTGATTTTTTGAACATCCTTCAGGTATTTGGTGTACAGAATCAGAATTTGTAATGGGTGCCAAATTTTCAGCATTTGTTCTTACGTTGTTCTTTGCTTTCAATATACACCAATTTCGCGTGGCCTCTAAAGTTTAATAATGTAAATCTTTTAAAGAAATATTCCTCTCTTTAATCCTCCCAAATACACGCATGGGACGCCCAAATATACTCTCATAATTGTTCTGAAGTTCTTGCAACCCGTTCTCTAATATTTCATAATGTAAGGTGAGGCATGGAGCCCGAACCTTCCACTCACACCAGTCGTAAATACTTTTGTTCTTTTAACGATGTCTCCCCACATACGATGTGTTGTCTCTGTGACTCGTGGAACTGTATCAACCGCTTTAGTCGTCCTTTTTCCGCCAGGCCAACGTCTCCAAAGTTCTTGGCTCTAATACCGGCTCGAGCATGGTTGTTTCTGGAATTTAGAAATTTAACAGCTAATGGAATCGTGACGGGCCGAAATCGTTAGTTACTAAATTGGCCCGAGAAATACAAAGTTTAACAAAATTTTTATCGTGTAGTGGATTAACAGCGGCTAAATATTCTTTTGTATATACAGGTTTTCTACCTGTCTGGCTGTTAGTTTGCCGTTTTTTGCTTACTATTTAGAAGCTTAAGTCCTTATCTGCTCTGTGAATGTGTGTGTGAACTATGTGCACATTGTGTACTAATTGTTAAATTACTCTATAGAAGACTACATAAAATACCGCTCTTATCAGTTTTTAAATGAATGTGCACAACTTTCGCCTAGTGGGTTTCAATGAGTCCATTTATGGAATTCTCGATGAATTTATCAATTTCAAGAATTTCCGTTAGAGAACTATTTAGGTCCCTTGATTTGGTTTTAGTGTCTATTTCTTTATTCGAGTTGTCTCTCTGGATTTGAATGTTTCTATTTAGTGTCTTTCTCCCGTTTATGTCACAGTAGTGTTGTTTGACATCTGATACTCTAGTCACCGTCAACTTACACCTTTCTTCTCTCCTGGGTCGTGAGATTTTTACTGCAGACTTTTTAGCCATTCGAATTTGGAGTTGTAGTATACTGAAACTGCTTCTATTCCCTTCTAGTTCCTATGCTTGCTTATGAGTTTTTATGCCTATCGCATATAAAATATTTTATGACCCACTTTTAACGATTCTGATTTGTTACAGAAAATTTGAAGTCTTTTAGCCATTCTGGCTGGGTTAGGCAAGAATTGTGTCAGAAAATGTGTTAAGTATTTGTCCAAATATTTTGTTAGGTTGTTACTTGAGGAGTCTATAAGTCATCTTTTATTTGGCTTATTTACTTGTTATGAGTTTTTCAAGATTTCCAGTCGGTCCTTTAGAGTGTATTTCATAAGGTCTCTGGGTGGTGGTGTTTGCCTATCCCTCTGAGTTGTCCTCTGCCTTTTCGGAACAGGCTTCTCGTTTTCTCGAGTCTTCTTGGATCCCCGTAGGACCTCGTCAGAAAATACAACGTGATAATCTTGCCATGCTAGACCACTTTCTTTGTGACCTCCGGACTGAAGTAGGCCTTGCTGTCCTCCAAGGCAGATTCCCACATTTCTACCAACTTCGTTATTAACTATTTATAGTGGCTGGTAACCTCGTTAACATGATGGTCATGAGTTTTAATTTATCTCTATTTAATAACTGCTAGGGTGCGTGTCGATATATTGCACTGAATTATCTGTTTTCTTTCAATTTGAATTTATTTATTTATAGCTTTTAGATATTTCAGGCTCAGGCAAGCATTGATTTATAAATAGTTCCAGAGCGCCAATCTAGCTACTACTAGGCATTATGATAGATTAACACTGATTGGGGTGGAAATCACGGTAATACTGGTACCTGTAACTTCGTGTTCAGAACACTGGAGTTAATAGTAGTCATGGAAATAATGGAATATGAGCTTTTGATTTTTGGGGGAGGGGTTATATTGAAATATATCATATTTTATAATGAGGTTAGTATATATTGGAGTGCACCAAAATTTATAATGGAGGGCGCCAGATCCAAGATGCCTTGAACCCTAAATTCGGACCTGGGCTCAGGTCGTTGTTTCCTTTCAAGTAAGAGGAAATGGATGAGCTTTATTTGCTGTGGAAAGTTTCACCACTAGACAAAATAAAATTCACGCCACTGAAGTTCCATGACTCTACAAATTCAATTTGTAAAGCATTTTTCGGAGTCTTGTTCTCCATTTGCCAATTTCTCGTTTGTAACCCTAGTTACAAGTGACCTAAAAATACAAGAATGAGTTAAAAATTATGATAGCAAGTGCAGTTCCCTTATTCGATCATTTAGTTTATAGAACTGTGAAAAAATATTATGAAAATAAGTATTAGTTCTGCAAATTTTGGATACATTTTATATCTTACCCCTAGCTATGTACGAAGTTACTACTTTACATTTATATATTTGCTTTAAATAATAGACTGCATTATCATATTTACTTCATATATGCAATTTCGATAGCAGCTGGTTTTCAGTGCAGCTTTTTAAAAATATGAATAGCCATGATAACACTACTGATCGGCGATAGCCAATTAGAGAAGTGGATCAAACCAGACAACAAGGAGCGAAAGGGTGTATGGCTTAAAGACCAAAGTTCTCGACGGAAATAAACCAACAATCAGATCTTTCAAATTCTTTATGAAAAACAAAAGAGAAATTGTTGAAGAAAATAATGCAATAAAATATACAAAGAATAAATAAGTAATAAAGTGAAGAAACAATAAGAATAAAATCCCGCCAATACAACAATGAAAGGGATGACCTGAGTGGCTCGGCCCTATTGTCATCTGGACAAATAAAACACTTTGAGGAAAGCCGAAGACGAAAAAATATTACCGATAAAGCACGAACAAAAAGAAAAAGAAGACACATAAAAAGGGGAGAGAGTAAGATATGTTGCGAAAGTGGGTCGCTACATATTTTCGCAGAGATTGGGAAATCCACCGTCCCCTGTTTTAAATCGAACACTAATGGTATGTAGAAGAATTTTTGAACTTATCAGCTCGTAAACTATTTCAATAACTTAAAAATTGTTAGTTTACTTCAATTTTTCAAGTAGGACGTACGTTGAAATTTGAAACTCTAACAGCAGTTTGAAGAAAGCAGCAGCTAAAAGAAAGCGAGCAAGTGGTGAGAAATATATTAATAGTAGGGAAGTTGAGGTTACAGCAAAAGACTTCTTGCCAATTGACAAATGTTACCTGAGAAATTGTCATCAGAAAGTGTTAGTCAACCAGCAAAAAGAATTGTTTGAATTATTTCATAATGGATAGAGTAAGGTACAGCAAAGTTCTTATTTAGCACATGTCATGCAACTGAAAAATGGGAAGTCAAAGACTGAAAACCCAAAGATTTTGCGAAACAACATATGAGAATATAGATTGTGTATAGCAAGGATGATGAGTGAAGTTTGCCGTGTAGCTATCTGTAAGCTGTTCCAAGTGTCAGTAAAGAGATTACGAGTTATACAGGAAAAGGTACTAGAGAATCACTCGTTTGAAGAGAAACGGGGTAGTCATGATAATTGTCCACATAAAATGGAAGCAAATGTCTGGGTTCTACTGAAGGAACATTTGAGTATTATTTCTAGTGGCAAAAGTCATTACTGTGACCATAAGTTAAATTTAAGATACTATCTATCACAATCCAAACTTAAATGTGAAAACATTTTTTTCAACTGTTTTCGGAATACTTTTTGCAACAAACTGGTAAAGAACTCACAATGAAATATGTAACGTACTTTTCAAGTTCTTTAAGGAACACAGTGATTATGCCTTTAAGAAACCAAAAAGTTATGTTTGTAAATTTTGCTCGCAGTGTGAAAATAAGTTGAAAGGTGAACCAACAGATATTTGTAAAACAGAATATATGCTACACAAGAGAAAGGCAGAGCGTTACCTGACTATGAAGAGAGATGTCATCTCCAAGGCCTAAACAGACCCTCCTTACCTTGTAGTTGATTCGACTATTCTCCGAATTTACCAGTTCCGAAGTTAAATGTTAGCAGCTAGTTCTAGAAACGTCTGCTGTGGTTATATGCATTTAATGGGCATGCACATAATGACGAGTATTCGTTTATGTTCTGTTTTATTGAGATGCAGGAAAAAAAGATTCTAATTCGCCTGCGTCATTTCTATATCAAATTTTACAAAAGAAACTGAATTGAAGTTGAGTTGAATTGAAAAGAAGTTGAGACAATTCCAACTGAATTACTATATCTTTCAGCCATGCTACAGTGTAGAACGTACCCTACATCATTTGGTGTTTGCATGGACAGGACCCTAATCAAGGACTGGTGAAGTGGTCTGCAAGACTTTTGTCTTCCTAAATCCATTACAAACGGAAATATGTTCAAGATAAAGTCATATGTAGAACTGAGATACACAAGTGGTACTGTCCTATGATCACCCACATACTATGATACATTTACACTGTTGCGCATCCTGAAACAGAAGTACAGTACTCAAGAGTTAAAAAAGATTAAACTTCAAACTGTGAATCAAGCACCTGTGACAACTGCAAAATAAAATTATGTTCGTGATTTGTTTAAGTACATGGACGACAACAGCTGCTTGTGGTTGGATACAATGTTTTGTGACAGTAAAATGTCAAGTGTGTAACATCCAAATATGTGCACTGCCACATTGTTGCAATAAATTACAAAATTAAACAATAATAATAAAATTTAACTTAGGTTCGGTTAGGTTAACTTCTATTTACAACCACTGACTATTGGTTTATGCAAAAAGGGCCCATGCGCCAGCTGAATACCATCGTTATATTTTCAAGATGGTAGTATTTCTCATTTTACAAATTTAGTAATATGTTATAAAAGGCTTCCATGATACCAAAAATCTAGTATTTATAATCTTGAAATAAATGTTTTCATTTTTAAAACTAGTATTAAATATTTGACTGCGAATATCTCAAAACGCCATATTGCCCTATAGGTCTTTCTTCCAGAAAAAATTAACATTTAACGGCATTAATCAAAAAGTAGGTATTTCAGGTTCTGTTACATTTCGTCAATCAAAATACGAACCATTGTCATCCTTGCACTTTTGTCAGTGGAATACAGTAGATTAGAATATAGATAATGTAGTTCTCAAAGTCAGAATCAGAAATAATTAGTGACAGGGGAAAACTACCCTTATAAAGTATTCTATTGCAGAAAATAATACACTACAACGTTTAGAGGCAAGTAAATATTTTGTTATTATTCAGAACTAACACCAATGGTTCCACCAGATCCAGAATGAGGTATAATTCGCGCTTTGGAACTTTTAAGTTTTCTCTCACAGAGTAAAACTTCTTATTTAAACTTTAACTTAAATGACATATTCAAGAAACCTCTCTCAAAACCAGCCGTTAGGCATCCGATTTGAACTTGTATTCGGATACCGAACAATTATCCTAAAAACCGGTTCAAAATCTGACGGTAGGCAAACCTACACATGGTGCAATTCTGATTATTTTTGAGTAATGACTACTGCAGTACTTAATTTATCGCTTATCGAATTCTGTATTGTTGTTTACATTTTATTTGAAATTTGATTGAATTACATATTGTATTTTAATCTTGAACACATATCGTAGCATGTATGGATATGCTGCATTATGTAATGACCAGTTACGAATAAAATAGTGCCCTTTATCATTTTACACGGTTGATTTATTGCTGTAATTTCAATTCCAGGACATTCAGCAGTATATAAAGATTATTACGATGAGCAAAACGGAACTTATTCTGCTCGAGGTAATTAGTTATTGTTTTCATATCTAAGTAAGTAGGTAATAAAGAATAACTATAAAAAGATATTTAAGCCTGAAGTTGAGCATTCAATTTGTAACTCACTATTTTTCATTTTTCAAGCCGTGGTAAATGTTTTGGCTATAATTTACTCTTATAAAACACAAGTTGTTGTTTTTTTATGAACAATAAGTTGATTGTACGTTTTGTAAAGATATTCCCTTGTGTTGTTACAATTACCATGGCGATTTCTTAATATAGTTTACACTACTTCAAATTAGAATAAATCATTATGTTAATAAAATTATTGACTAATTTACAATATTTCGTTTTTCATTTTCTTTGGAGATATTGTTAGAAAATTTGGATCGTTTTATAGTTTTTAGAAATTACTGGTTTTATATTTTCAAGCTTCTTGTGCGTCGTAAGTGTGTGGTACGTGCTCCCTATGTGTTAATTTCAATTGATAAACGTAGAAAGCTACGTTTATGCAGTGGTAAGACTACGATAATTTGTCTACCCTATACATAAGAGGAAATTTATTTTCCTTGTACAGAAGTATATACATATAGTACGTTACATTATCAATAAATATAACTGCTATACTATTTATTGATATAAATATATATCAATAAATATAAACTTACCTGCCATGCAGCTAGATCAGTGTAGGGTGAAAGAATTTACACAGTCTCAGAACTGTATAGGTTAATTTCATCCATTATGGGAATCTTATAAAATTTGTTGGGTACCTCGCCTCCACTACGGAACTTAAAGTTATGGCTGACAGAGATACTTTTGTTCTTATCAGAAATAATTTTGTCCTGAAATTTCGAGCACCTGCTTATACATTATGATAATGAAGAACGCTAAACTACTTTCTTTGGACCACTATATTATTAATCTTGGCAACGATATTCATTGAAATTGGTATTCTAAAATTTTTCATAATTATAAAAAAACTCCCCCATCTGCAAAGCTCAGGGAGTGCAAAACTGAGGTTTTGGCAACAGTGAACCAGGAAGAAGCGTGAAAAAGAAAACAAAGAAATCCTACTTCGGCTGATCGCATTTTTTACATTTTTAAACAAAAATGTTTAGTGAAACCCAAGAAGTAATAATTTAATACGAAGGCAGATGTACTTATTGGTCTGAGGAGCCATAAGGACATAAATATGCAGGTTTAAATAAGTGACAGTCTCCCGTTTCCCTGCAGTATCCGTTGGAATTTTTGTCATTTCACATTTGATTCTTTTTAATATCAAACCCATCGAGTTGGAGGAAGAAAACTCACGCAGAAGTTTGTTGGACTATTGTGAGTAGGTGCATAAAAATTAACTGGTCAACTTCCAAACAGAATTTTTGCTATGAGCAAGGGTATCTCTGAAGGTTTATATCATTTCCCATAATAGAACGTGTTTGAAGCTGGTTTGCATACATTGAATTGGGTTTTACGTACAGCATAACCTGCAATAATTATGATGAGAACACAAAGAAAAACAAACTGTACCTCTTCCACCAAAGTGATGACTTCCGTTATTTATACCAGCGTTCTGGTTAGCTCCATACATTAGAATATACGGGTGTACAAAGATTAAATTCGATAATCCATAAGTAATGCATTGAACTGGCTACTGTATAGGATTCCGTCATCGGTCAAAGCATTATTATTATTATTATTGCCACAAGATTGTCCTCCTTTCCAGTACCTGTCATGTCGCTATAATTCCCTGGGTGCTTGTTAATTTACCCTCAAAGTTGTTTTTCCGCTGTATAAATAACAGTCTTAATTTGAATGCAGCGAGCAAGAGTGCTCAGTTGTACATGTACGGATGGTGATGTGCTATGGAAAGTGATTCATATCTTTCTCTGCATTATCAATATACCAGTCATTTCCATTGAGAAGTGTGTATCTATGCCTGTGTGTTTACGGCATACCCGTTTACGGCATTACTATAATAGTGACGCACCAATTTTAAAATCACTAAAACCAAACCAAAATCACTTAAAAACACACACATTACGTGTTCATGGGAGGCGAGCGGTTTACGCAATTGTTTTCTTGCACTTTTTGTAGATTATCTTAGATTAGTGACCATATGAACGTGGAGGTTAGGTGCGGTCATGTATCATTACAAAATGTATTTTATATGCTCACATTTATTATTAATAATTCCTTATTTTCCTTTTTCGTAAATTATCTTAAATTACTGAACAAATGAACGTGGAGGTTAGGTAAAGTTAGGTGCGGTCATGTATCTTTACAAAATATATTTTGACACATATTCATACTTACCTTCAGCACACAGGCGTGTTAACTCCATCAATTTCCATTACAAAGTCGTGTACATTTGTTTCGGGGCATTTTCCTTTCCTTACATAAATACTCTGCTAAATCTTCAAAATGCACTTTCCCTCGTCATTTCCATACGATTCAATAACAATAATGCAAGAAATGTCATAATCATCACAAAAACACGCCATTTCAACACTGCCTTACCGCCTTCCACATGACAACAACTGTTGACGCAAAACAGTTCCTTCCGCCACAACATGCAGTGCGTCCTAAAACATCTTAAAAACACACTACAACCATATTATTATTCACTTATAATGTTACCCACATTACTATTTTGCTTCCAATTACTCACAAACATCATACAATTATCTCAATTCATCCTGTAAATTTCTAAAAATTGGTGCGTCACTACTATAGTTAACCCGTGTTTACTTGAATGTAATCCGAATTAACCTAATTGTACCGGATGTTATGGAGTGCCCGAAACTACATTCAAACAAATTATTCATCGCTATAGTACAAGATGTTTCGTTATTGTAATGTTCATTACAGTTTGGGGAGAAGGCGACAGACTTTAGCAAGAAGTATTGACTACCTGGCCCCGTGTTATGATTCTGCGTCATTATTAACTATCCCTTGTGTTAACCAAATGCCACTTTCTTATGAAGTGTTTTGGACATTCCGTTAGCCTTAGTGTGGTTAAGTTGGATATCACTCTCTCGAGAGCGATTATCAACCGTGTACATAACGTAAATATAAGTGCAGCTTTTAGGTGTATATTTGGTGCAAGATATTTATTGTGTGGAAGTTATCTGAAGAAATTATTAGCGCTGTTTAAAGCAATTCAGAAAATTTATTTTATGGCTCAGTTGTACACATTAAATTTTAGTTTGTATGCAGAGATTCGTATTTCCGCAGCTTCCAAGCTAATTTTAGATAATTAAGAAAGATTGAATACCTCACTTTGATATTGAATTAAGATATCGAGGCGGTGAGATGCATTCCCGTGTAACCTTAGATATATCGTTTTGAGGCCCATATTGTAGAATCTGACATGGTTGGGAGGCCGCCTCGCTATACCCCTTTTCGTAAATTTTCAGCGATAAAGCTTATTTGTAATACTAAAAATAAATGGAAAGCTTTCATTATTATAAGTACAGTGCACGATATTCTGTGCCTTTTCTTCTGCCGTAGTAAATTAATAGGTTAAGCTTATGTCGTAAATTTAAGTGACAAGTAAATTTAAGCCGGCAATACCTCTTTCAAATTTTTTTAAATTTTCTTGTTCGAATTTCGAGCTCATTCTCTTTCAAAACTTTTGATTTCATTACTTTCTCTTGGATTCCCTCCTTTCCTTCCAGATTTGTTTATGAAATTATATTTTGAGTCACACCCCTACATCTCATGGATCCATGTTATGATTATTTTGTACTTTCATATTAAGGTAATTCATGTTTATGTTGAAACATTTTTTTACTAGAATATCGGTGTAGCAAATTTTTTGATGTTATGTGAATTGTGAAGAGGTATTTTACGAGTTAAGCAACTACCGGTTTGAATATAATAAATACTTATCATTATTATTATTGGAGCTTATCTAATAAATGTCACCCATCGTTCCTGACAACTTATTCTGTATCTGGTAGTCAATATACATTTTCGCAAAAATTTTGTTCATCAGAAAAATAATATATACACATAATAATAAAACTGTGTAAGGTTATTGAGCATAACCAGTATTGTTTTAAGATTCCTAATTGAGCTACTGTTATGTAAGATCTGCCTGGGAGTCTATGTAATCGGTTAACTATTGTGAAAGCTTGATGAGTAGACTACGTAGATCATAAAGAAGTTTAATAAGCATTTATCTATAAAATATACAAACAATTTTTGGACTAATACTTAGTATACAAATCCTAATTAGAGGAAAAACCTTCCCAGGATGTAAATACACCTCTTAAATATTGTGCCTATAATGGGAAAGAAAACATAACTTCTTGTATGTAATATATAATTTTTGTTCTTTTAAGGTAACGATGTTCCCCATATTTCTCATGTCTAATACTTATTTCTATCCACAAGATTATCAGGCGTTAGGAGTTGAGTTTTCTTTGGTTAGATTAGTGGCGACTCTCCGTTACGCGGGTCGTTAGGTTGTACTCTGTGGTTGACAGAAGTCCAAACTAGGGACAATCGACCCCCCACCCACAGTTTACCTAACCTAGATTATTCAGTGTAATATATATATATATATATATATACATTTCTGTTATCGCGTTTGACCTTCCCCTTTTCCTTTTTTCTCTTTCCATATTTCTTTCTATTCTATTTTTCTTTCCCTCTTGGCACAGCCGTGAATAACCTAGTCATCGGATTTTCATATAGTAAACCCTACTTTCAGTTTGACACATGTTGAATCGGATTTCATTCCCTTCCTGATAATATTTCATCAAAAAGATATTACAAGTTATAGTAACCATTATCAAATTCTTTGTTTAACTATAGGCCTACAAGTTAAATTTCAAATATCAAAGAAAAAAGGAAGGAATATCTTCTGTATTTAGTACAAGGAGACTGTCCATTGCAATCACTTTATGACCCTTGTACTTTTAAGCTTTACACACTTCAAATAATCAAAGAAAAATCAGCTAACTTATAATATCGAATCTGAAGGACCCACGTTTCGTCATTGGTGAGGACTCGATCGAATATGCGTGTGTTATGGTGCTGAAAAAGCAACGACAAACAGGCTGTCACTCGTTGTCCTTGTTGGCTTCGACACTGTGTGCTTCCTTAACTTGTACGTCTTCCCCATGTGGGGCAGGTGAAGTCTGACTGTTTCATCAGAAACGTTGAAGCATTCGGCAAGCTCACCACTTGTTTGACTGATATCCTGTTCTACGGCCCCCTTCAGGACCTCGTCCTCCAGAGCCTGTGGATGCACAACTACGGGGTTCGTCTACAAAATCCCAACTTTCTGGAACTAATGCTTGACGTACTCCGCGACTTGATTCTGATGCGGACAAGTCCACCTTAAAGTCATAAAGCAGACAATTCCGAATAAGTGTCTTCAACACCTTCATTTGCCTTCGCTATTACTCGACATATGACTGTCGTGAGGGCTCTAAGTGTTTGTTTTGGACACGATTAATGTTCCCACGCTCACCCGATCGCTTTTTCAGCTTGAAGCATTCATTTCCGTGTCAGTGATCACATCTTACCATGTGATGTCAAAACCGGCAAGAAGTTTTTTGGTTACTTTGTATGTGAAAAATTAAGAGTAATCCTAGCCATAAATTGATTATAATTTAGAAGCTCCAAGAAAGCGGAATGAAGGTGGTGATTCCAGCTTTGATTGCGACAGAAGAGAAATTCATTGCATGTTCTCTATTTGCAAATGTGCAGTAAAACACGGATGATAATATCCGCATATGGATAATAATAAAATTATGAAGAATGTATTGAATTTATAAACTTACAAACAGACTATGAAATTTAGTATCAAACACGAAGTTCCATTAAAAACTCTAGTTGCAGAAGTGGTCCTTAAAGTCATAGTTACTGCAACTACAAATCCCGCCTCTTTCTCTGACGTCACATGTTTTCTAATCAATCTGGATGTTCCTTTACCCACTCATGCCCTACTCGATTGAAATTTCAAAATATGCTTTGAGCACATATCGTAGCATGTGTAAGAATCCCACATTATGTAGTAAATAATACATGTATATAAATTAGTTACAACAAAATGTGGCACTTTTATTTTATCATTTTAGGTAGTTTAATTGCTGTAATTTCCATTGCAGGACTTGAGGCAAATGAGAATGATTACTATGTGAAAAGCGTACCTGTTTCCGCAAGAGGTAATGAGTTGTTATTTTTATATTTAAGTATCTAATAAAGAATAACTGTATGTACGAAAACTGAGCTATATGTTTAGTTAGTAGTTGAGCATTGAAATTGCAACACTATATTTTCAAATTTCCAAAATTGTTTTGAATGTTTTGGCAATAATTTACTCTAAGTAAATTCAATATGTTTTGGTTTGTATGAACGATAAATTAAAGGGTAACCTGAGTAGTTTCTTAAGATATAGTCTTGTGTTTTATTAACTATTATCATGAAGAACTCTAAGAGGGGTTTACGCTACTTTCAATGAGAATAAATGATCACAATATTCAAAGTATTTAACAACTTACGAAAATTCATTTTTCATTTTCTTTTGATATATTTTTCAAAAATTTTAATCGTTTTGTAGTTGCTAGAAATTCTTGGTTCTCTATTTTCAATACTTTCCTTAAGACGAATGCAACATATTTAACATAAAATTATTAAGTTAATATTGATAAGTTTCGGGTCTGATTCTTCATTTATAGCATATCATCATTATTAGCAAATCCTTCACATGATAATCGTGATATGCCCAAGTCAAAATTTACTAGAATGGCACATACAAAACAAAGTTTACAAAGCTTTCTATAAAGAAATTCCTTTGCATAGAAATCTATTTCCAGAAGGATATTTTTAGTGAATTTTAGGAACAAATAATTGATTTATATTTAAGCCTGGAGGAACTCCAGAATCAGGTTTATTATAAAGAATCACTTCTCTGTATATGAACACACGTTGCAATTCCTTAAACTATACCGTAATCCCATGGCAACGTCAGCTTGACATATACAAGTAGGAGGACGGTTTATTTAGACCATACTGTATGATTTGTTCTACTTTAAAATAAGATTATGTGATTAAAAAATCCAGGAGAAAACTTAAATTTATTGAAATGTTTTACTAACTTGTAATTTATCATATATTTTAATTAGAGTTCAAATGAATCGTATACTTCTGACCAGAATAAGATCTAATAAACACAGCATTGTCATTACTAGATCTAGGATATTTATTATGATTGACCTTTCTTATATAAAACCATATTTAATGAAATAAATAATGTTAAAACAATGTCAATAAATACATACAAACTCCTCAAATATCTTTGCGAGAACAGTTACAACTTAGATTTCTTTATCGGAATACTTCAGATACGTGGTGATACCAATGTTTGGATAGTAATGGAGTTAATGCTTGTTACAATAAAATTGTAGCCACCCACATGCTTCCATTGAAGTCCGATAAGAACACATATTTCATCGGCAAGAGCAACCATTACTCAACTATTTATGGTATCATTATTCATTTTCATGTTTTTGCTAAGTTTGATGTCGCAAACGTAGATTCATGTAACAAACGTTACCATAAACTCCACACATTTTTTAAAGAAATATTTAATGGACATTTCACATGTTGCTTAATTTTATGATGTTGGCATCCACTGCATAATCAGAACACGCATTTGTAGAGCCGTAAGAATCAGATTAAGGAACTATTTTTTTTCTGATGGTTAGCTTTCAATGACTTTTTTTTCAAAAGTTTTCAATATTGGAAGAAAAGAAATTTTGTTCACATTTTTCAGTTCTCGATTTGAAATGTTCTTCACATTTAACCGAAGATAATTAATTTATTCCAGTTTCTTTTATTTTTCTTTGAATGTGTGCATTTTTGCAAACAGTAACGAAAAATACCTTACAGTAACGTATGTTACATATTATTATATTTATAAGTTCAGGAGGTAATTTAAAAGGA
>JAGDQP010052362.1:0-13799 GCA_022664845.1 Lepisma saccharinum | reverse complement strand
GTCCAGTCAACTCCTTCAATCTTAAAAAGTGGTGAAATGGAATATGGATGAGCCTAGTTCCTCGAACCTAGCTCCTGCGTGTCCCACCAAGTTTTACTCGTCACAAACGTTAGCACTGCCAGGAACATGTTATACAGGCAGAATGTGGAAGTTTGCCCCATTCGGACACAGCGCTCTGGAGTATGAGGGAATATCTGCATCATGGGGCGCAGTGCCCTGCAGATTCTGGTTGTGATAAAAGGGCGCAGTTAATCCAAACTCCTCAAGTTCGATGCGCGGCCTGTCGTGGGATTCTTGGTGTAGCGACGCGAGCGAATCGAGGGGAGTATCAACACGCACGGCAGTGCATGCAGCCGTGTTCCGCTTGTCACAAAACGTCAGCATGCTATACAGGAACAAGAGTTTATTGCGAAATCAACGATTTTGAGGTTCTGTAAGAAACAAGATGTTAAAAATTGAAATATGAAATTTCGAAGTATGACGGTATATCATCACTAGTAGATTACAAAATATCTCCAAAGACATAATTTTGAATCCAAAATGGCTGATTTCATAATTCATTTTCCAGACTGTTTGAACTAGGGATACGAAATTTGGCATAAAGGTGTATTAACAAGTGTAGTTTAGGAATAATTTACATTTTTGAAAAAGTTGTTAACTTGGATCAAAATGCCCGCACAAAAACTTTTTCCACACCATTCGAGCTATAGAAACGAAATTTGGTATGAAGGTGTACCATCACAAGTAGGTAACGGCAATGTAAGAAAAACTTTTTAAAAATAGCTCTCTTTAATTCAACATAGCCGCCCAAATACCATTTTCCAAACCACTGAAGCTAGAGAAACGAAATTTGGTATGAAGGTGTACCATCACGAAAATGTTTCAATAAATCGATCAAACCACCGCTATGAGGGTGAAGCCCCCGAGGGAATATGGAAAAGGTCTGCACAGCATTGGGCGCTGCCCCCAGAAAGTCTGATTACAATAAAGGTGGCGTACCCCTAAAAATTTGAAGTTGGGGCGCACACGGAATTCTGGGGCAGCACACCCAGCGAGGCAAACCCAGTATATATATATACACACGTATAAAAAGCTGTGAAATCCAAGTAAAACACCAGATGATGTTCGAGCCTTAGGGTTGGTAGTGGTAGATTTTAGGGCCGCTAGCAGGAAGCAAATTTGCTATAAAGGTGTATCATCACAAATAGGTTACAATAAATATGGCAAAGCTTCCCTATGTTTCAAGAAATATCTCATTCCCATGGGTGGTGGGTATGGGGAAAGATCTGCAACATGGAAGCATAGTGTCCTGGAGAGTGGTTACTATAAAGGGGCGTAAATACCCAAAAACTCGAAGTTGGGGGCGCAGCCAGCTACGGGGGGCGAGGACCTAAACGAGGCCGAGCGAGCGAGTATATACATATATTATACACGTACAAAAAGCTGTGAAATCCGAACAAAAACACCAGAGGTGCAAAAAGTGGAGCCAAGTTCTTTAGCCCTAAAAAGGTGTGAAATGGGAGACGGATGAGCCAAGTTCCTTGGTGACAGCATGTAACAGGAACAAAGGAACTTGGCGCGAGCTGGCAACAGCCTTAGGGTTGGTGGCGGTGGACGTAGTGGGTTTTAGGATCCCAACCACCCTTATAGCTTGAGAATCATGAACCTTGCCACCTCGCGCCAAGTTTCTGTGTTCCTGTTACATGCTGTCACCAAGGAACTTGGCTCATCCGTCTCCCATTTCACACCTTTTTAGGGCTAAAGAACTTGGCTCCACTTTTTGCACCTCTGGTGTTTTTGTTCGGATTACAAATTACCGCTCGTGATCATAAAGTTTACCGTAAATAACAGAAACAACGCAGATTTACATGTAGTAATGTCTCGCTAATTTTATTTTTAAAATGCCGGACTTTTTCCAGAAAAAGACAAATGCCGACCTGACATTTCCAAAAAAAGGTTAAAAAGCCGGGCACGCCCGTCAAAAACCAGACGGTTGGTAACCCTATCCGTACGGTAGAAACACCAGAGGTTTCTTCCTTTCACTACAAAATTCACACCAGATAAGGAGTCACTGATAATGGAAATAATATATACATGTGATATACTTTATAAAGAATGATAATTAATTTATTACTTACCAAAGACATTAGGCACGGACCAGGGACATCCTCTTCGACGTAGTCCCCGTCAAGTTGATTGCACTTCGTCCAACGGGTCTACTAATCCTCAAATACATGCTGGATCTAATCTTTGAGCATGGTCTTCATAACAGCTTCCGGCGTCTTAAAAACAGCTCTACACAAATCAAAACATTTCCACCCTTATGACCAATCTCAGCGGAGGGAAAAAAATCGCACGGAGTGAGGTCAGAATTGTATGGAGGATGAGATATATATTTGATGTTTTCCTGGCTAAATATTGGGAATCATTTTGTGTTCAGATGTAAAGAACCTCGAGACCCACCTTACACTAACACGAGTTGTATGCAGGTGCTCGTAAGAAATGGTGGTACAACCTACTTAAGTACCACCTTTCAATGGCCTTCTCTAAAATCTTTGAACTATCAAAATACGGTTGATTATAGCTGAGAATTTTGCCTGTAAGCTTGCTGAAACAATCAGCATGCTTGCGTAACAAAATTCTCCCCCCGACACAAAATTTCAAGGTCTCTTACAATTTTGTCCCGAATCGACTACATTTTGAACAAGATTGCAGCCTGGAAGCGAAAAACACCTGCTGCTACGTTCAGTGTCTACTGTTGCCAGATACATGCAGTCCCACTTCAAAGTTTCCGGTTCATAATATATTGTTATTGGAAATATCAACATAAATTCTGAATATTATAGCTACACACGCAAGGTTGCTTCTCAAACAATGACGCTTTACTATTTACTTAATTAAACTAGCCTTACTCATAGTGATTTTTTAAAAACATTTTACGAACTTATTTAAAACGCAAAATATGAAAGAAAGTTTACATACTTGAATAATGTTTAAAACAAATGACAACTTCTTGCTTCTATTGTTATCATTTGAGTTCATTCTACCTTTAAATGTTTCTTGTGATCCCTCAGTGTAATTATTCTGTGTTTTATTCAACAACTATCGTGACTGTTTCTTTGAATGTATTGGTTTCTTTCAAATGTAAAGAAGCTTGTTTGCCCTCGCACATTTACAAAGCTCTCGCACTCCGACTTTGCAATGAATAAAATTTCGAACACTTTACCGAGCTTAAAAATGGGCAGAGTTGATTTATAAATGAAATATTGATTTAATTTATTTAATTAAATAAATAAATAATGAAAGGATGGGAGTTGAGTTACAGAACAGTCCTTATTTTCTTAAATACTTTCTTCGTTCTTCTCTTCCCAGTATGTCTTCGCATTTTTCGTTTATACTGAACCCATCATTCCAGTTCATCGCTTTATTTTCCGTTTCTCCAATTCTCCTTGCTTTTTTCCACTTCCTAATCAATATCCCTTCCTCTTGTTCTAGTATCTCCGCCTCTTCCCAGTCTATACCATGCACTTCTTCCTGTACATGTTTGTAAATAGCATTTCTGCCTCTTTTTTGTCTAACGTCATCCTTGTGTTGTTTAAGTCTCTCCTGTAATTTCTTTTTTGTGTCTCCTATATACACTGCCTCTTTTTGAGCATTTCCAGAAGAACATTAGATATATTCATTAAGTAGCTCAAAAATAACGGCAAAGGAGTGCTTTCCGAAAGTCAGATGTAGGAAAACAAAGTACTGTATTAAATTCCTTAGATATCAGGATTAAGAAAATGAAAGACAGGAGATTTGTAACATCATGGTTTCAGAAGAAATGTGCAGCAGGAGATTTTTGCCACAAGAGAAGCGATGTTGATGAAGTGAGTAAGAAAAATTCATAAGGAACATGGAGGTAAGAATAGAGGAGATTAACACGGAAGAAGATCAAAAGAAGAGAGATGTCGACAGGTTTTGAGAATAGTTAAAGGAGAATGGATATAGTGAGGAGAAGAGAATGGTACAAAAAGAAGAACGAGGGAGAAGGAAAAGCAAGTGAAAAGGAAAAGATGGTTTGCGACAGAAAGTGCGGGAAGAATTACCGAGAAATCAAGCGGCTGCTGGGAAAGATAGGAGTGAAAACGTATAGGAAAAAAGGGAAGAGGGTCATGGACTTAGTGGGAAACGATAAGAAAGGTGCTGTAAAGGGAGAAGAACAAAGAGGAGTGGTGTACAGTGTTTCTTGTATGAACTGTGAGGCAGTGTATATAGGAGGAGACGAAAAAAATACAGGAGAGGGTTGAACAACACAAGGATGACGTCAGATTAAAAAGAGACAGAAAAGTTTTATACAAACATGTACAGGATGAGGGGCATGATATAGACTGGGAAGGGGGGGATACCAGAAAAAGAAGAAAGGACGTTGGTTAGGGGGAGGAAAAATTGAGGAGAATTAGGGAAACGGGAGATAAAGCGATGAGCTGGAGTGGTGGGTTGAGTATAAATGAGAAATGGGAAGACACACTGGGAAGAGAAGAGCAGAGAAAGCATTCCAGAAAGTAAGGACTCTTCTGTAGCCCTCCACTCCCCGCCCTTTTCAAGTTTTTTTTATTATTTATTTGTAGCTTATTTATTCAACATTATTTATTTTATATTAATTTATTTAAAATATTTTTGTGCCTCAATTCACTGTCCTGTTATGTAGTTCTCTGTTACACGTTTGCTCTAGCTTCTAGTTGCCTAGGAGTGTGTGACCTGTGAACGAAGGACTGTGATTGGCTATATTTGTTCAGTTTTGGAAAGTAAACGAATCCTGGGACGTGAAAGGATCTCTTCGCATTCTAGTGCTTTTTATGAACTACTAGTGTTGATTAGTGTTACGTCTGAGGAAGATGTTAGAACATTGAAACTGTAACGCTTGCTGTGTGTTCTTACAATACAGTTAAGTGTAAGAGCATTATAAGCCTGTTTCAATTTAATTTAAACAGTAAAATACGGCAAAATGTAAAAAAAGAAAAAAAGCAAATAAAAAATATCTGAAAATGGTTTACTGTGTGAATTGATTAAAATTGAGATGACGTGTGAAGGGGACTCAGAAGATGACATGCGGGTCCTTGAGAAGCATTTCACAACGATAATGTCGGACAATGGCCTATTGGGTGTCGGTTTTTCTCCAAGGACGTAATAGTGTAAATGATACACCATATACAAGTAACCGTGCCATCGACACACACACTGCGGCTATCACTGAATCAGTAATGGACAACAAGGGAGTTAGTCACAGATATGGAAACAAACAACACTGTAATACTGCACGAGTAGCATGGTGTGTTTTGGTATCGCAAAATGTCAGCCATGAGTACCTTATCATCTTACGAACCAAGCAGCACAGAGACGTCAGTTTCACGTCATACAAAAGTCAGAAAATATCGACAATGACGTCAAATGACGTCGCTGTGCTACTTCGGGAATATTCAAAATGACAACTTTATGTCCTTATAGACGACCATTTGGCACATTTTACCAGGGTAAGTCGAGTGTCCCTTGATTGAAACGCACAGTCATAAGGCTACTCATATAAGGAAATTCGATAGATGTGTTGTCACTATTTTCTCTCCAGCTCTCGCAATATGTTTTCCAAATAGTGATACTGTCTTTATTTAAAGAATTTGGAATGGAGTTTAGCGGAAGAGCATCACTATTGTGGTCTAACACTAGCGTTTACATACTTAAGTTCACATAAGCAGCTGTAAAATATGCGAGTATGTATCGCATTCCGTGTACAGCAGTGCATACAATATGCGTAGTAATCAAAGTATTTCCTAAACTTACGTTCAGTTAAACACATTTAATCGTCAATCGCCGCTTCAAGCAGTTTCCATCAGTGGTACCAGAACTATGTTATCAAAGTAAGGAGTCAACCAACATACGTCCAGCCAGATCTCTTTGTCATTAGCATAAACTCTGTGAACATTGAGGTTACTGAAGTATTAATTAAAAAAAGATTCATTGGTACTTACCGTAAAACCGATACCCACAGTGGCTGAAAATGTACCTGTCTGGAATTTACCCGTGTCAAATTGAACTAGAAGGGAAGTTTTTCCTACGCCACTGTCACCGAGGAGAATAGTCTGAAAAGACAAGGAAGTTAGAGGTAAATACAAGAATAATACACCGAAGGAAGAAAATTACATACAGTATAAAGAAGAGATCCACTGGAAGAAGTACACCAGAGATCGATATATTTTCATATATATTGAACAAAGATAACTAGAAACCAATACAACATCATTCACGAATAATGCTGTGATTGCGTCAAGCTAATGTTCGATTTTGTACCATCCATAACCGTGTTCCAAACTAACTTCCAGATCCTCATTCATAACTACTTGGCGTAGGAAATATTTAAGCTGCCTTCTGTTTCATCCCTTTTAAATCAATTCATATATTTCAAACAATAATCACACCTTCACGGGTCGATTACAAAATATGAAATTAATAAGTCTAAAAATCCAAAGCTTGTGGATGTAACATCAAGTCGTCAAAACGTCCTCATTGTTTGAAAGATATGTGTACGGTATGTCATTTAAGGGTAACGTAAAGCAACGATCTCCAACAAAAGATGGCAGCACTACCTCCGTATATGTCTAATGTATTTTTATCGTTGCACGAAATTTCAATGCTGGTCCTACAAATTCAAGCCTAGAGAGTTCTACCTTTCAGGGAAGAAAGTTCATAACCAATTTTGAAGAAATCGATCAATGCCTAATTTTTATTTTCTCTTTTCTTCTTTGTTGAAATTGCTTGATTGTTGTTTTCTATATCAAAACCTATAACAATCAACCTCTTTAATAATTCAGACATAGAATGTAGTGACACTTTCATTACAGAATTACTTTAAACAGAGAGTATGTAGAAGATTTATACATGCTATTTTTTGTGTATAACATGTGCTATTTTTTCCATTAACGTACAGTAACGTACGTATAGTTGCGGAAATACCTTAGCGACCTCGCCCAATCCCATTACCAGAAAAGCACAGATCCTTCTCTCCTTCTTTAACCACAACCACTCCATAACTTTTCCACGCGCCCTGCCACGCTTTTCCTTCCATCATTGCCAAATTTCTTTCCGAAAAAAGAAAAAAAGGTGAAATAAGAAGAAAGCACTATTATTTTTCACCAACAAAGAAACTGTATTGCAGGAATGTACAGTAAGGCCTATAAGGTTATGTTATCTTATTTTCAACTTGTGTTCATAGAAGTTTAAGTTGTACGTTGTAACTGGCTTCCGACAACAAATCCATTTTTATTAAGAAATGCTTGAATTCGGTCATTTAATACATAGAACTTTCAAACGAAATTGTTGAAATGGAGATCGATTTTTAGTTTCAACCTACTTGCAATCCCCCAGACCCGTCTCTCTCTCTCTCTCTCTTTCTTTCTTTCTCTCTCTCTCTTTTTCTTTCTTTCTCTCTCTCTCTCTCTCTCTCTCTCCCTCCCTCATACACACACGTGATATATATATCAGACAAATATATAATAATCGCAAATTCACCGAGCCCCTGGTCTAGGAGTTAGCGTTGCTGACTACGGGTTGAAGGGTCCCACGTTCGATTCCCGGCGCTGCCAAGGATTTTTTCCAAGGCTTGTAGGTCTGGAACTGTGCCCACCCAGCATCGTGATGCAATTGGGGAGTTGCTATGAATAGAAGATAGTTGCGATCACAGAGAACTCTCCTCTCTCCGGGGAGAGGTCTTATCCAGTAGTGGAACGTATATGGTTGTGATTTATTATTTATATATCAAACAAATATATAATGATCGCAAATTCACCGAGATGTTTACTCCTTTTCACTACATCGGAGGAATGCCAGGATTATGCCTTGAATCGAGGTTACATTTTATCCCCATCTCATTTGAATTTGAATTTTACTTATGGCCATTAAGCACCTAAAGCTCAGACCGGGGTAGGAGAGGGGAAAGTACGCGAGATAGTGTCGGCGAGGGCCTATGTTAAGGGTGCCATCCCGGCATTTGCCTGGTGTGACAAAAAAACTGGGAAACCTCAGTCAGGGTGGTTGGCCGCTGGGATCGAACCCACGACTTCCCGAATGCTACGCGAACGCTCTACCACTTACCTACGGTGGCTTAGTATCCCCATTTCATGTAACAGAGATGAAGTTAATAACTTGATGGCCTGTAACGTGAAGTGTGTTGTAAAGGCAAAAAATGTACAGTATTTAATAACGTTCCCTTTTGTGTGGCCAAGAAAAGATGCATAACACAAGAATGACAAGTTCTCATTTACTTCCAATACCTACAAGGAAAGAGTTAAGAAACATTTCTCTTTGGAGACAAACAACCGCATTCATAAACTTTTTTGAGTAACTAGCGCTGTACTAAAGAGTGACTACCAATATTAAAATATTGTTAATCACTCGTTAGTACAGCGCTAGTTACTTGAAAAAAAAAAAAAGTTTCTGAATACGGCTGCATTTGTTTTTCTCATAACTAGTAGACTAGAATGTCTGCTTCAGGAGAACCATCTTGCTGTTGTTTATTATATTCAAAATATACATTTAAAAAGTCGAGAATTGAATGCTCACTTTCAAGAAGAAAAAATTTCGTTATCAGTCGTAAACTTCTGGGAAAATATTTTGGATAAATTCTCCGCCTTACATTAGTAATAAAATCCTATCCATGGAGAACTGATAATTAAAAACAAATAATCTCTTTATTTGATAAATTGATTAAAGCAAGCAAGCAAGCGCGCACGCACACACACACACACACACATAAACACACACACACTCTCTCTCTCTCAGCAAGATAACAGTACAGATGTAACTTAATCAACGCTGGCACCAGCTACCAATAGCATAACCAAACAGTACAAGAAGTTATCAACTTCTAAAATTTCAATTTAAAGGGCGGAATACAAGTGGAATTTGGCAACATAGGCACCAGCGAGGGTGGGAAAGTGACGATACAACAACCCTGTCAACATGTGTTAGTCGTAAAATCCAGGGTTCAGAGGACATCTGTTGTAGTGGAATTCCAAGAAAAAAAGGCGCTAAGGCCGTTCGCCAAGTATACAGCACATTTTCCAGTAACGTTTTTTGGATAGAGTACATTACGTTTTTCATGTTTCAGGAATAGCTTTGAATGTGCAGATGTAGCACCACGCCTATGTGGACCTAAGTTTAGTCAGAACGGCCAAACATGATCAGTATCAGCGTTATTGGGCCAGTATCGGTCCGTCATCCTTGTGCTGTTTACTATCGGGACGTTATATGAATGAAGGATTTAACTTTGAATGAATAGCACATAAAGGTTTTTGTGTTTCTTTTGTTTTTTATTTCATTAGATTTGTCTAATCCAGAAACCAAAAGATATAAGCGACATTGACGAATACAGAATTTCGAGGTAATCTTTCATATATAACCCTAAATATATGTGACAAAAAATTGTCATATTTTGTACATTGACATATTAAGGTCCAAGGATTCTTGGTACAAAATATGACAGTTTTGTATGACATATATTTCGGGCTATATAGAAAAGATTAACTCAAACTTTTTAAAAATTCTTGAATGTCACTTGTATCCTTTCGCTCCTGCATACGACGACCATTGCGAGGTGTGTGTGTGTTAAAAACCGGTTAGTTGGTCAAGCTAAATAAAATTGAAACCCAATAAGTTGTGGGACTCTCAGTATTTTTTTAATTAACCATGTATGTGCTTGCTAAAGGATAAG
Source organism: Lepisma saccharinum (assembly GCA_022664845.1). Taxonomy (NCBI): domain Eukaryota; kingdom Metazoa; phylum Arthropoda; class Insecta; order Zygentoma; family Lepismatidae; genus Lepisma; species Lepisma saccharinum. The sequence goes on along the minus strand of JAGDQP010052362.1, from coordinate 4,057 downwards.
TAGGTTGACGTACCAGCAGGGATTCTATTAGGATTCTCTGTTTGCGAGGTGGTGGTGTAAAGTCACAATTAGGAGGGTGTAAGTGGAGTTTTATACAGTTTATATAGATTTTTCACCGGAAAAAAATAAAATTGCGTGGTGCTCTCAAGGATTTGGAGGAGCTGGCGTGGCAAATACGAATAAAATACAAAACGTAATTAGAAGCCTAATTAATACGAATCATTAGAGTAATGATTACATTCAGTTTACTAACAGCCTATAACAATATCGTCAGCATAATTACTAACTTACATTGGTAGTTAAATTCCCTTGAATGTACTCACACATTAAATTTTTACCATTTTATTGATATACCCTGTCCCCGTTCTCGGACCTCTTTCAGCAGAAGTTTGTTCTGCAGGAGGGCTTCTCTCTCTCTATTTTTGTCTATTTACCTCCTCCTTGCAAGTTAAAAGAAGGTTTAATTCCTTACATAACTCTAAAAAATTCTAGACAATTATTTATTTTGTCGTCAAATCTAGAATTTTTTGGAACGATAGCTAGCGACTAGAAACTTGCTATCCTGAAATAGAGTAAAATTTTACTACAAATTTAGAAATAGTAAAAATGTCTAACATACGATTGAAACCATCAGAATAAAAGGAAGTTAAATATTTTAAATCAAAGAACAACTCAGCGTCTGGCTCCACTGGTAAGCCTGACATAGAACATGACTATCAAAGGCAGGACAAATGGGCATCCTACTTCTGGACTCCTAATTTATAATTTATAATAGGTGCTCTTACTTTAATTTTTGTTCCAAACTTTGTCCCGGCTGCGAATTTCGCATATGTGGATGGAAATCCCAATCAGGGACGGAGTCATGTTCAACAACCAATCAAAATCTTTAAAACATCATTCGCTCCACTGCTCAATATTTACGGCTTTGGCCATTAAACAAAAGTGGTAAAGGATATGGAGACTAGCATTGAAACTTACTCACCGTGTACTTATGCGGTGAAGATATTGAGTTCAAATGTGGGCAGTGTTTCTTTCAGAAGATTTCATTCGGGGGTTCGTGGGGGGAGGGCTGCACGAAAATTATAAATAATATATATCGACTCCAATGTATATATCGACTGAGATATAAAATAACAATAACTTTACTTAATAGTATGACATACTTCCTTAGTGAAGCTCAAAATAACATGAACAATGTTTGTAGAATGTGCTATTATATACGTATTTCAGTATACGTATAAGTAACACAGTTGTTGAGATTAAATATTTCGGAAGAGCCATTGAAAACTAAAGAGGGGGAAGCCCCGAAAGCATCCCTGAAATAAACAGTGCCTTTTGAGAGCACATCAGATGAAGAAGATATAAGGGAATAAGAAGTTCGCTACAGTCTTAACGTTTTACGCCTTTGGGATGATTGTTCAACTTGTTTTCTTCACGGGATAGTGGTTTATCTTGGTATTGTAGTTACTTTTGAACAGCGATGGTTCTCTGTTGGGAAGTGAATCAAATTACTTTGAAATATATACGGATAAGGTGTTAAAACCGAAAGAATGTCAGATGTTATCAATACTCAGTTTTACTCGTAAGATATTTTTATACCTTTACACAATGTTTTAATACATGACATTGTTTTGTATAGTAATTGAAATAGGTAATTTCTGCATGAAATCTAGCTTAATTGAACCTTCATATGGTAGCTAAGTACTTCTGTTTTATTGCGTTGAATATAGTTACTTTCCCCATTTTCGATGTTTTGATTTTTGAATGCAGAATGTGATATAAACTCCAGGGATAATGTGAGTGCAAGAACACAATGCATAAGAGCGTGTGTTCTTGCACTCATATCACCCCTTGGTTTTACATCACATTATGCATTCTACGCATCTGAAATAAGGAAAGAAACAACATTTAAAATATATGGAACACTATAAAAAAGAAGTAGCTAATATAGATAATTACTGTGATATGTTGCATTTGCTTTGTGAACTTCATTCAGAAGTTGTAATCACAAAAGTTTTGGAAACTACATAAATATTCAGTGTCCCTGCTACGTAGGCCTATTGACTAATTATTTCGCAATTGTGCTCTCACTCAGGTTGTAGATTTCTCTTTGTACTAATGGATTGTGCCTTAATAAGATTTAGCGCAATGTATCGCTACTTATTTAGCACACTGTAGCTTCGTTTTCTAGAAAAATCTAAAAATTAAAATCACCGACTAAATTTGAACTGACTCAAGATTAATCTACCTCCCAGCTTCTGCACTATTTTTCAAATGTAGTAATTCTAGTCAGTACAGATCACTCAAGTTACGCAGGACGCCATCTTAAGTGTTTAGCGAACAGGCAGTGGTAGGATAAAATTGTACGGCATCCCAGGCTCCGCACGTGGTACCAGAACTGTTAATTTATTAGGACATATATACATAGCACATAACCATATCCAGAAGAACAATTCTTGTATCGCGTGATTATTACACGCCAACGCTGTTTCGTAAATGTCATACGTAGACAATATTATACGCAAGCAACAAGATATGCACAAAGCTATGTAACAGACAGCACGTAACGCCTGTTATACAATGTTTGTATGTAATCAAATAATAGTAAATAACTAAATATGTAAATAGCGCAAACGATTCTTCTGGGGAATTTCGTTGAAAACAAGGAGCTTAAACTGCATGGGCCGTCACCTTCTCCTGGAAACCTGCTGACTCATATAGTTTCCAAGCGCCTCTCTCTCTTTTCCAAAAGGGGATAACAGAACTGACAAAATAGTGGAGTACTGTGGAACTTTACACAGAGACAACCTCTCGTTCTGAGACACGAGTTCGACAATCACAGTACTCATAGAAGCAGGCTTTATATCAGTGAACAGACTGACGAGGGTCAGCAGCCATCGAGACTTCAACGAACCTGTACAGTGAGTCAAGAGCGCTACAAAATGTAACTTCTTTCCTGAAATGAAACTTAAACCTAGTTTCTAAAAACCTATCGCTTTTCATTTCCTTATATCACTTCATCCTTCGATTCCAGTATAAAGACCTAAGGCCACAGAAGCCATACGGAATTATAATTATAGTTTAAACCTCCTAACTCCTCTCAAACAAAGTTTTGATACATTATAAACCTTGACAGTTAGCAGCACTGAATACAAAGCAGCGGACTAGATGATAAAGATTATAGAGATTTTGATTGGTGGTTGAACATGACTCCATCCCCGGTCGCTATTTTCATCCACATATGGAAAATTCACATCCAGGTTGTTACTATCTCCCTCCTCATCATCTGCAATTGGTGTCTGTCTCCGCTAGTAGCATGTCCTAGGCAAGAAAATACTGATATATTCTTTCGTAACCTAAAACGAATTTAAATTAAACAATTCACAGTAACTATTGATTAAAATAGAACAGAATATGCAATTCATGTCATATAACCAAAACCTAAAGAAAGCGGACGGTGAAATTCATTGAAGTAAAAATAACACGAGAAGCAGTAGACGCCCACAAACATAAAGAACGAAATCGGAAATTTAAAAGATACAGAAAAAAGAAATAACAAGAAAGAAAAAAACACGCGAAAGAAACACAAGTGGAGAAAAGATAACGAAGCCTCTTGAAACAGACTGTCAAGGAAGAGCAAGAGGATTGATAGAAGAAATACCAGAAGAGAGAGAGAGAAGAAAGGAATCGGGGGCCACTCGTCTCTCAGTTCCGAGCGATTTTGTTATTCTCTCTCCTCTTGAGAGGAATTGTTAACGTTCGGGAAATCCCACGTCGGGGATTCCAGTAATGGGGTGAAAAAATGATGGATGGTTTTCGAAAATGACTTTATTTCATTCTATGTGTGTCAGGAGAGAAAGAAAGTAAGAGAGAAAGAGAGAGAGGGGGGGGGGGAGAAAGAGACTCTGAAGCGATGAACGAAGGCCAAGTACGTGGACCAATAGTTAAATTATTCATGTAAAATGAAACTTACTACGTTTCAATAAAAGCAAATGTAACCAAACACCCAGAATAGATATACGAGGAAGGACCCAAAAGAAACCGGAATCGTTCTCTG
>JAGDQP010052360.1:0-13799 GCA_022664845.1 Lepisma saccharinum | reverse complement strand
ACAAAATCCTGGCTACGAGCCTGATAACAGCAAGGTAAAAAACTCATTTTAAACGTAAAATACTTCCTTCTATTCGTCCAGATATATGATAACTCAAAACTCATGACGGAATAGGACATTGAATTTGTTGTCCTCGGGTTCGATACCAGTCGAAGACGTCTGGAACATTGTAATCCATTAAAATAAGCTAACAGAGAAGAAAAAGGCCACTTAAAGTATAATGATATAATCTAGGATGTATGTAGAGTTGGAAACATCGTTGTTAATAAGTTTGCCATAAGTGTAGTAAATATTTAGTGATATTTTAATTTTTACAATTGTCAACCTGTATACTGGTCTAACCTGTAGGAATTAGCTACTTACTACCTTCAGTTTTGATTATAAGTTTCAATAGATTTATAGAGGAAAATAATAAGTATAAAATTTACCTTTGAACCTATTTTAAAATAATATACGTTGACAGTTTATTCTTATTGCTTCCATAGGTTCACCTTTCAAGCCTGATCTAAATCCACACTGAACATAGTTTAGGATAAATGGTTAGAGGGAAGCACTTGTGCTACTAACACATTAAGTAATCTTTGGACAGGTGAAGCCAAAATGCTCTTATTGAATGGTGATCAAACAAGCTATATATGTAAGGCAATAGCTTAACTCAGCACCCAAGAGCATTGTCATATCAATATACCCTTTGTATCTTTCTGAGAGTAAGAAAACTTTTATCTGCATCTTGTTACCTCCGATAGTGAGGACTTTGATTGCTTCTAGGCATACGGCTTTGATTGGCGTTACAACTGCTCTTTCAGAAATTGTATAAAGATGGGGAGAGCAACGGTTAATAACTATGGATAGCATAGCCACCTGACACCACAGTTAGAGAGGAAATTTAGTTCTACATGCGGAGAGATACATATTTGATTTGTAATGCAATGTAACTTACCACGCCAACCTTATCCACTAGCGCCGGAAGAGGAGGAGATTTGTCCCACAAGCATACTGGTCTAATTAGACGATTGAACTCTACGCCGTACGAAAGGACAAGTATTGCTATATCCGAATCGTATTTATTTTTCCCATAATCAGGGTGGATGATAATGTTTTGTACCTGAGGAAAGAAAAGATTATTTTTTTAAACAAAGTTCACATTTGTTGGCAAATTTTAAGTATATACCAAGTTTTATTTTACTTATTACTTCGTCAAAAAGACCATGATAATTTAATCTGACACACAATTCAAGGTTCTCGTGGAACAATGGTGCAACCCTAACGAAATCGAAATTTTTGTGCTACCTGATGTATTAACAGAAGGACTTTTTTTTTATATGTAATACATAGCAGAGAGCCTGAATCGTTAATTTAATATAAATTCTCCATCATCTATTTCCTGCCCTGTGATTGTTAGATGTCTGTGCTGAGTGTACCATGGTCCAATCCTCTCCAAGCCATCAACTATCTCAAGGTTACGTGGTTAAACAAACAACATGGTGGGGAGTGGAGTGAACAAGTGCAGAAGCAGAAGAGATTGACCATGAATATGATGAGAAGGGGAAGCGTGAGGCCAGTATTTGGAAGAAAAAAAAATACTAAAAATAATTAGCTATAAAATATCTTTATAGTGTGTTTCTTAATATGTCAAAGTAGTACCATGCGATTCAAAAGTCCCCGGACTTCAATATAAAAAGATCACAGCTTGATGTTACCTGTGATTTATTTTGTTAAATGCGACCATAAATCAGTAATAAATCATATGATTACAAACAAGTAAAAAGTAAAATGTAAAAAGGAAACTATATCTTTGCAAAAGAGGCTGTAAATGTTTACAATTTTGTTAAGAATTCAAATTCACACGACGACACGGACACATGTTTCTAGCTAGTGTGTTCAAGGTGTTGAGTGAATGTGTCATGCACGGCTGCTGTGATCTCAACATTTACTCCAAGTAATGAAACTCACAAATATTCTCTAGTGTTAGCATACATAGTATTTAAAATAGAAGTCCTGGGACTTTAGAATCGCACTGTAGTATTTTCTGGGTCAATGTGGTAAAAGACTTCAAGACTGGTGGGGTTAAAGACCGGGCAAAGCGAACAACTGCCTGGGACGTCAACCTCTTTTGGGACGGCTAAACGTTGAAAATTTCTGTGTGATTCGTATAAATGATACTAAATAAACCAAAAGATTGTTAATAAGTCAGCAGACTGAAAAAGGAACAGTATCAGAAATACTTATTTGCTCTCTTACGTATGACAATGAGAAGTGGAGGCAAGGATTTATATCACAACAGCATAACAATTACAACTTCTTCGAGTACGATTCTCTAATTGTGCATCTATTGACGAATGCCTTACAAACTGAAGTTTTGTAGGATTTCACTTGGTTGTAATAGACGGAAGTATGCCTGACAAATTCCTTGCCTGCTGTGCTTCCCCTTGAAAAATGCTCGCCGAGAGACATTATTCTTCTGACGTCATTCTACTTCCAATGCGCTTTGGACATAGCTGCTCGTATGGTACGTAATGCCTTGTTTAGATTACTAACATTTTACGATGGTAAGATTTACGGGTAAAACTAACTTACGTTTAGGCTACCGAACTTAACTTGGTTATCGTGCTTGTTCTACCATTGTAAAGAAACAGGTAGAGGTTTCCGTAGAGTAAAGAATCTGTTTGTTACACGGGAGAGGATTTATTTATAAAAAAATGAACACAGATGAATTGATTGCAGGGTCATATTTGGTAGATAAGTTGTGCCATCATTCTTTTATGCTTTTAAAGTGATACGCACCACTAGGATACTATATATTTCGATAAAGAAAGAAATAAACTCACGAAGTGAGCCGGACCTAATGAACTCTACAGCCGTTTCGTCCTAACGTTACAAGACAACCGTCGTAAGTTGACGTTAGTTAAATTTGAAACTCGCGTTAACGGTAACTTGAGTTTAGATGACTAAAATGAACTCGGGTTAACGTTAACTTTGGTAAGATGCTAGTAATGTTTACAAGGCATAAATGTAAACTAAATAAAGAAGGCTTGTTTGTTTTAATGATAAAGTCAACGCTAGGCTCAGCCCAACTTTTTCAATTTTTAAAAATTACGGAAAACAAAAGACAGTATTTTATAAAGCAAGCAGCATAGTAATTATGGAACTCTATGATAAGACGCGATAAGTTTTGCAAACAATACATTTAATAATAATTATAACTAAGATACTTTCCCCCGCAAATTATGACATTATAAGCTCAAAATATCTCAGCTAGAAGTAAATCTTTGTAACATTTATTGATGACTTTGACAGTTTTATAAAATTGTTATGACGTCTTTCGTGTTTCCTCAGCCCAGGTCCGGATTAGGGCTTAAGGCACCTTGCGCCTTGCGTCCCTATTAATGTTGGCGCCTCCATTATGTACCAACCTCGTTATGAAATATAACATATTTCCATATACCCCACCCGAAAAATCAGGAGCGAATATTCCATGACTCGAGCGTTCTGAGCACGATGTATCCGGTACTAATAGTACCGTTGAGTATCAGTGTTAATCTCTCATAATGCCTTGTAGTAATTAGTAATCATTGCGCTCCCAAAATTTGGCGCTCTGGGCCTGGGTACAGTTGGTTCATTTATAAATCCATGCCTGCCTCAGTCTTGAAACAAAAGAAAGAGAAGTTTCAGCTTAATGTCGGTTGTTACATTATACACCGAACAGCATTATTGTCGAGCAAACCTTTTGTATCACTTTCTACATTGATATCCTGCTAATTAATGATATTACACACAAATGCAGCATATTTTATTCTCAATAATACCGCTACAATTTATACATAGGTACAATTCGAACATTTTAAAACATTGTTAAAAATTCTCCAAGGCAACAGTTTTGTATTTGATTCTAAAACCAGAATGTTTTTTTCCTTTATGTTTTACCTGCTTAACAGTTTTTTTTACAACAAAATCATTAAACAAGCTTCAATTGTGTAAAGAAGTCGTACGGGGCATAAACTAAAGTTGCTCCCGAGACTAACATTTGCAACGTACGAACAAATAAAAACAGCAAACCTTTAACGAATTTTGTCTTTGCACCCTCAACTGAAAATCCTGGCAGAATGCCTGACTGAATCCAATAATGAATTCCAAACAGGTGCACCATTGTTTGTCCACAGATCTGCAATTAATGGTGATTTACCATGTCGTACACGTACTTAAGAATGTAGGTTATTCTTTTCATTATAAAGCTGCAATTATTTTTATTGTCTTTCTAATTCCCACTCGCACTCGGGCTACAGTTATTTTGTTGTTTTACCGATTCGTACTATTAACTGCAGTTGGTGACATCCTTTAATAAACGAATCATTTTAAGCACATAAAATAATTATTTAGCAAAATAATAGAATCATATTATTTTAAGCACATGAAATAAATTATTTAGCAAAATAATAAGATTAACTAACCTCACGAACCACGACTTCTGGCTCTGTCCATTGTTGCAAATTGTGTTTGGCAAAATAGAGCACAAAATCCTGAGGTGGCAGTGATTTGGAAGCATTCTTATCATGGACGCAATGAGCAGCTGAAAAGGACAAATGTCGATAACAAATTAGTTAAAAAAAAAATTGAATATGAGTGTAAGCACATAACTGACTTCTTCTGGAGTAAGTAAGTCAGGATCTTCGATCATGAATATAAACAAACAACATTCAATTAAACTTTGTTTCATTTCTTGCTGTTTGACTTTTATTTCATTAATTGTGAGGTATAAATAAAGGAAAAAGAAACAAACATTCCTTGTATTATATCCAGTATTTCAAGATCACCGAATTCATACAAATTCACAATGTAATTATAAAGAATTAACATTGTGATAAAGTCTTGAAATACAGAAAACTTGTTAATAGTACTGGTAGTATAACTGATCCGAATTTGATCTGAATTTGCTCGATATAAGAAATCGACCATTTAGTCTTACTGATTTGTTATTAACATCCGAAATGAGCTTTTGAGGACAGAACCTACAGTTCTTCATAAAGTAGGCTTCGAACCACTTCGTTCAATAAATCCCGATGAGAAATGAACCCATGACTACGCACACAAAAAGCAAGTACAGTCACCTCTGAGCCACCCCGAGGTTGCTCGTTTAGTCTTGGGATAATCTCGGATACCGGTTGGTGCAATAGTAAAGTGGAATTCACCCGTGTTTGATCTTGAACTAAGGTGTATGGTGTATCTGGAGGCAAGACACTCACATTTCACCAATTTTCACCAAGGAACGAACTGCAACCTTTGGTACAATCTTCCGTATTACTTATAAACACCTCAAAATTTATAACACATCATAAATCATTCCATGATCGCTAAATTCTCTTATTGCTAACAAGAAATTAAACTAACCTGTAACGACATGTTTCTTGCTGATTAGAGTTCCTCCACACTGGAACATTATTCCAGCAGCGTCCAATGTCATAAATATTGCAACATGCCATGGCCATTGTCCTCTGTCTGTTGCTTGTCCCTTTGTAATCAAGAAATTAGGAGTAACTGATGATATGCCACAATCTGTAAAATAAAAGTAACATGTTGCAGAAAAAGCAATCATTTTCCTACACTCTTAAAACTTTTGTACATATATTTAGTGCAGTCTGTAAGACGATATATATATCTAACTAATCAACCAGTGTTCAAATCTCTCTCATGCTTCTGTTACTTTTCTTTCTATTGCTTCCAGTTTTCTTGAAAATTAAAAGGTGGTTGTTTATTTATTAGCCAAGCTACTGGAAATGTCCAGGCTGATTTGGTTACAGGAATGCTTCAGAAAATTTTTAATAGTGTTGAGAACATTTTTGTAGAGATCAACTTTTGAAAGTTTCTCCCATGTCTGTTAAATATTCTTTTCTCCTCTTCGTTTACGTTCCAATTTACATTTGCAACAAAATCCATGAAAGCTTTTTTTCTTTGCTCTTGTAGAGATTAGAAGCTCACTACATTTTTCGGAAAATCATCAACTACTGAATGAGAACAATGTATCCTTCTTCAGTTTAACCCCCGATCCACAGATACCATATCGCTACATCTCTACTAACTTTCGTATACTCATCAATTTAAGATAATGTTTGTCTAATTCTTTCTTCACATTTCAACGTACCGAAAATATACAATAAATATATCTAGATCTAGAAAAGGCATTTGACCGTATAATCATCTTTCAGGTTTGCGATAGTTCTTCAATATTCCTGTTTCTGGTTTCTGAAAATGATAGTCACACTTGCCGATGAGACTCGTCGTGGTTGAGTACAGTCTGGTAACCCTCATTGTCATAATTTAAATTTCTCCTAAGACTAATCATGGTCTTCTTGAGACCAACTCGTAGTCACGCTATTGGGATTTCTTTCTCTGATACAGGTTGATAATCATTCATCCTAAATTGAATTTTTAAAGGCACGCTTAATTTCTCGTAAAATTCTAATATGCTTTTAATTAATATTTTAAAAGTGTATACCCTCGGAAACTACTAAATGGTATATTTATATATTGCTCACTATTATTAGAAGGTACTGAAATTCTGTTATACCAGGTTGGAATCACCCAAAATCCTGTATCTCGAAAGCAGGTATACCAAATTTGGTGCGGATATGTTAAAAGTTACAGAAACCTTTACAGAGAAAAGAAAAGTTCTCAACGCTGATTGCGCGGTATTCAGCTAAACAATATTCATATCAAATTTGGTGTATCAAATGAGGGGGTAAGTTAAAGGTAACTCAATGTTTTAATATTGTGAACAAATTCACTGTTCCGTCAGTCACTGAATTAGCAATAAATCGTCATCTGATCAAGAAATGTCTTCCTGTTTTGCGGTTAACACATTCTGTTTTTCTTTTAACTATTAACAAATTCAGTTTATTTATAGTAATGAGAACACTTACATTTTCAATAGAGTATTACTATTAAAATGCCTTCCTAAAAATATATCGTTTTTTCTTAGTTTGTACAAGATTATAATAGCCATCTTTTTATAAGCGTTTACAGTTAAAATTTTATAATTGTAACTCCTATATGGGCAAGAGATCCAATGTGAACAAGGAGGGTGGGGTGGAGGGATCTGATATTATTTCTGTATTCAATTATACAAATACTACAGCATGTTTGTATTACATATTAAGTGGTTAAGAAGAATTCCCCTTTTACGTGTAAATACTTCCAGAAGAAAAAAAAACGTAGTAAATTGAAAAAAGGAGGATTTGAAAAGTGTGTTTGAATAGTAATACTATAGTGCTATCATGAACGTTTTCATTACCATAGGTAAATATCAAGAAGAAACAAATTTCAAATCACCAATAATATTAATAATAAGTGCGTGTTCCACTTGAATATAATATCAATCATACATCATTATCGTAAATTGTAATATTACGCAATGCCGAATATGATGATATTCGTTTTCCTATTACTAAATAGAATAGTTTTGTACCATATTTCTAATTATTGATACTTATTTTACTATTGATGTTGAAATATGTCAATTTTCATTTAGTGATTACTATGAATTAGAGTTGGCAAGTTTTAATAAAGTTCTTGAGTGTAATTCAATAAAATTAATAAGGCTAAATATATAAATGTTAATCACTCCACATGGAAAGAATTAATTCACTTTGTATTCATAAAGCAATATCATTATGTTCTCAATCTGGTCATAATATAACAGAGTATTAAAAATTATGTGTAAAACATATTTATACCAATTATCTTCTTTTAAGTGATATCACAGAATTTCAATTTCCATCAAATATTGTAAATCATATTAAACCAGAAATAATTACAATGATGTACCTAGAAGTAATTTCTGAAGTAACAAATGAAATTGAATATATCATACAAAAATAATTTATACCTTTTATCGTCTTTTTATGAGTTGTTTTTAATGTTTTATTTCCCTATACATATGAAGCATCACTGAGTTGAGTTTTCGACCCATCTGACGAAATTTAAGCTTCACCAAGATGCAGAATTTCTTAACACTAGTTGGGGTAACATAAATGGGGTTGAATTGAATTATTTTCATACCGTTCTCAAAACATTTGGTAACATGTGGTCCTAGGATCTCGAAAATTAGTGCATAGATTGCTTATCAAGTTGACAAAGGCTAAGCATGAGCATTATATTTGAACAATTTTTTTTAGAGATTTTGACAACCTAACCCTCTGTGGTACTAGGATCATGAAAATGACAATATGTAGAATTTTTTCGTACCTGATAAGCTTTTACAAAGAGAGTTGAATTTAATTATTTTCACGCTATATTGCAAGGGTTTCGAGACTTTTCCTGGCTTTGTCCACCCCACCATTGGTCTTAAAATTATAAAATATATGTCTGTCTTGATGAAAATGACAAATACAAATAGTCACAGTCGAGGAAATTAAGTTTGTTGTAATTTTCTCGCATGTGATGGCCACTGTTGAGATATTGAGTTCTCCGTAAACCTCTGTGAATAAATAATTTATGATCACTGTCCACAGATTAAGTTCTCCGTAAACCTGTGTGTTTAATGGTCACTGGCGAGAGGTTAAATTCTCTGTAAACCTGTGTAAGTATATGTAGTTTCAATTTATTAATGATATAATGGGGAGTATACTGGAATACTTTACCAAGATCTCTTCTCTGAAATAAAAAATAAAAATAAAATCACATACAAAAATAGTTATGCGATCCAAAGCCCAGTGGGCAGGGCATTGTCATGCCAGGAATTGATGACGTAGTAGGATTTCTTGACACATTAAATTTTGAAAAGCCGCCTATCTACTATCTGTTATACTATTTATTGTATTATTTACTAATAGAATTGTACGAATTCTACTGGATCTTGTTGTCTTGTAATATCTCTTGATCTATACAGGCTGGGCCAGGAGGGAAGTCCAATATTTCTAGGCAGAAGCCTCAGCTTACTTTGAAGAATCACAATCAACAGAGTACTAATTTTAACTTATAATTGGTAATACTTTTGGTATTAATGTAATTTGCATTATTAGTTGCAAATGTTTTTGTTTTAAACTTACGCTGAAAATAGTAAAACAGCTGATGTCGATATTGACGAGCACTGATAATATGGAAACTTGATTACAAACCTTCGAAATGTCTATCTTCTTTTTGTGATATAGGTGCTGGTGCTGGTATTGTAGGTGGAGCGGTTACTATTCGTTGTTGTGTCGTTCTAGCTGTAGTTGGACGCTGTTGAATTACTGGAATTGATGATGGTACCTGAATTTCTGGAACTCCGTTAGGGTTATGGGTCTGCTCGACATTTCCTGGTGCTTCTGGTAATGTCGCTTCGTAAACTGAAAGAAATTAAACAGATAACACATTGAGAAGTTTACTGTACGTAATCACAGAACATATATCATTATATCATACCTACATTAGTACATCGATAATCATTTACTTTTACCTCACGTTATCTGGATACAGAATGGAAATTAATAGTGATTTGTTAAGTCTAGACTATAGTCTACACAGTTCATTCGGAGTCGGAATAAAATAACATAGCTACCAACATGTTCGCTTTGTGTGTGGAGTTAATATAACATTTTTGAACGACTTGCGACTAAAACTATGTTTCTACGACTTCTGACTGCTCCGGTTCCGGCAAGAAATTTGTCTGTACCTTACTTTCAGCAGTGATACTCCGTCAAGAAATTCTTCTGTACTTTGGCAAGATGTTTGCAGGAGTGCTGCTTACAATCATTTTAACATACAACTTAATGTAGCCTATCCTCTCACAATTTTGCAAATTAAAAATCAAGCACAAGCTATTAGGATATTTCTAGAGAGTAACTATATACGGATTACTGTAAAACATGTTAACAAAAGAAATGTACAAAACAATTATTTTTAATATTCACTGCTTGCTTGGTATACATACGCAGTATAACCAGCAGGAACTAAAATACACGTGTAGTATACGAACCTATTCATACAGAACGTTACTAAAAAGACTAAAGTCACTAACACTGGTTTACAAGAATTACTACAAATAAATTAGTAAAGCCTAAAGCTTGGGGACTATTTCTATTTCCAAACCACTTCAATGAGAACACAATATTATAAATTCACTTCAAACGTATGTCCTTTAATATAATGGAATTAAATTAAATAACTATCTTGGTCAAAATGGAATGCTTGAAATAAGTAGTCTCAACGTGGGTTAACCACAATTTAAAAGAATTTGGTAAACGTGTAATAACAAATTTCAAAATTATAAGAAATAAGGAAATCAACTTTATAGCTTAAAGAAATATCAAAAATATAGCTCGTCATCTGGGCCAACACATTTGTGGGTCTACATATTTAAATAGTAATTACAATGGACGTTGGAAAATTTATTGTCGTAAGAAATGCAGTTATAGAATTATTGTGTTTTGGTTTCCTTTTTAACTAGAAGATTGCTTTCACCGCTGTCAATTAACTTCATAAACAAATTTTCTTCAATTTGCAAATCACTTTTCTCCTACTTCGTATGATTTTTGTTTCCATTCGTAGGTTTCTGCAAATGTTCAACTGAAACAGCATTTTATACAATAGACTAAGAGCTTAAGTGTATGAAAAGTCATATCAATTTGAATAGGAGCAAGAGTATGTTCGATACCTTAGCAATCTGTTCCTGAGCAACTTAATCTCGTTGCTATGAGCCCAAGAAACATTATTTTGTTCTACTGCGTCATGGAATATGGATACCGGTAAATCTGCTACAAAAGAAGGAGTTTTCTCAATTTTGCATATATCAAAAGTTAGTTTCGTAAGAGGTAGTACGTATAAAAATATATGTTTATATCCGACTAGCTTGAATATATACAGTATTATTGTCACAGGTAACAGTTTCCTCACCCTCAGAGGCGAGTATGATGTAATCTTTTAGTTGCTTCGTTCTAAAAGAATACCCATTGTGAAGGTTTGTATGCCAGATATAGTGATTAAAAAGCAAGGGTTTTTATTTAAAAAGAAACTCAAGTTCCGGTACTTACCTTGGATTTCAAAACCTTATACAGAGAGGGGACCATACTCGTGAACTTTTTGTCAGGTTTCCTTTTTCGGAACTGTGTTTCAAGAACAGCTCGTCTTCCAAACGTAAACAAGTATAGTACATAATGGTTCAAGATTGAAATTTTGAAGATCTGGTCCAACAAGGTTAGATACATGTTCAACTAGAAGTTTTCTTCGAATGGAGCTTATAATTTTATTCATAGAACTAAACGAACGTTCACACTCATCAATTGATATCGGTATTATTGTACAGCTGAGGCAACTTACATAAAATCTTCAGGAATATTTTATTATTATTTTAAACTTTCTAAATGTCATTATTATTTCTTTGATGCTTTCAAGTCGGGATTGTTTACACAACTGTTAACGCACTGCTAGTCTTAAAGAAAAGTCTTTTCACTGGTATATGAAATTGAGACAATATTTTATTTGATGGTCACAGGAAATTGTTATATTACGTTTTCATAGTAAGCTTTCGTTGAAATTACGAAAAAAATAAATGAATAGCTTCTTGAGAATGTGTAATGTCACTTTGATATGAACGTTTCTTCCATTCCACGTAGAAACAACGCCGTCTTAATTCTACAAATGCGTAAAATTAACGTGTATAGTAATTTACTAATACTTACCGATGAGTATTATTTTCACATAATATTTTGCTCTAAAAATACTAAGAATCCGTAAAATCGACGAACTAAGTTGTAGGGAACGAATGGATACGATCACATACCTTGAAGCACACATCTAGCACACAGAGTAACGAAAACATAAATAAACATTAGAAAGTACTGCAGATAAGATTCTAACGTCAGGTGTAGTAGTAACTACAAACACAGGGAGGGAAAGAATAAGTATCATTTACACATAGTTAATCCGTCTCATTTATGTTACCATTTCTCTAAAGAAAAAAATAAGAAACCAATACTGTTTTACTTAACAAAGTATACACACAATGTGAATACTGCAATTATACTATACATAGTCTATACATGGTTAGAATATTAACCACAAAATGTAAATGAACAAGTTAAATCTAGCTTATAAAAAGATATAAAAGAGATTTCTCTAAAATACTAAAACATGAACATAGTAAAATATTTCTGCTAGCATTCTTGATTATATACACAATAAAAATACGTACGTAGAAAGAATACTGCACTACAACCTAAATGTTGTAATTCAACAAAACATTTCTATTCATATGTTTACTGACATCTGCAAATATTTAGCATTTCTTCAGCTTCTTGTGAATGATTGGAAAGATAAGCCACGTTTCTTTGAGAACTACAAGCAAAGTTGAATTAATAATAAAAATTCTTACTCTTTGCAGTTTAGTATTTTTAAAGCCATAATATTCCACATGACTTTTCCAAAACCGTTACACTAATCTAGCAGTTTTTCGTCATACTTCATTGAATATTTGTAAATATTAATAGCTCGTAACTATATTGATATGTCATTCATTTATTGCGCGAATCGGTAATAAGAACAAATAAAAATTACGTTGAATTGCCACGGTTAAGGCTATTGTTATGTTAATCTAAACACAACCAGTAATTAAAGCAGTATAATATTGTTAAATTCTTGGTTGATACTACAGTATAGAAACATTGCTCAGCAATTGTGATTATTTCTTGCGGCCTTACGAGACAATGGTGTTCAAAGTAGAAGATTAATGCACTGAAACAAGGACAATTCCGAAGCAATAACTTGTACGGAGTAAATTCAACTTTTCTGGAAAATTGAAAAGGAAAATTTAAACTGTTATTTGAAATTTATCATAACATAATCACGTATGCAACATTAGTTCCGACTAATTGGCGTATTCATAAGAATTAAAAAAGTTCTTCATTACTAGTTGGCACTTAAAGAAAACGAATGTTTAATTTTGTGATTGAAAGCTGTCAATCACATATATTACATAAAGCTTGCTTTGTCGGAAACCATTATGCATATATTCCTCGAAGTGTATTACAATCATACCTTCTCTAACATTGTCGACGTAACAAATATTCCAACTTTGTCTCCAATACTGAAAATGGAGGAGAATTGTCGATTTACGCGAAATTTCTAGTTGATAAATCCAATTCAAGAGTCCTTTTCATTCACACACTCACTCTACTCCTTTTAACTCGAGTACGAGAGACAGAGGCATAGATAGAGAGAAAAGATAGTGCAACGATCCTACTAAATAATGTACAAACAAGTGGTTAATGGAGGGACAGGAATTCGAAGACTGCGCAGGACTGTGCAACTCCTTTACCGTGCTACTGGCGATATACTAGCAGGTTTATGTGTGAAGAAATTTCTTAATGTTGAATTTGCAAAAATGATTATTCCTTCTTCATGGAAACATATCATCATCTTAGAATGGTTGTTCTTTTATGAACTAAGTATGCATATATAGTTGTCGAAAATTCGACACGAACATGAAAGAAACGTCCATATCTGGTAGTTAAATTTTCAATGGTATTCACATTTTTAAAATGATAGAAAACTTGCACATGATGTATAAAACATTGAACGACAATCTCTGAATACATCATTTAATTATTCTAATGCTCGACAACAAATTTGATGTTATCTACCGTCTCCATGTAGTTAATCCATTAATCTGTTACCACACTCTAACAAATTAAGTATTAACTCTCGCTAAGGTGTGCTAAGGCATTCGATGCTTTTCGCACTTGATAGCAGATATGATGCTATATCAAGACCATAATTTCTGCTATATGAAGACAAGAAATAAAATCTTCGAAATTACAATGTGCTTTTTT
>JAGDQP010052359.1:0-13799 GCA_022664845.1 Lepisma saccharinum | reverse complement strand
TCAAATCTGATTCTATATGGTGTAATATTCAAGAGCAAACGTGAATTGTAAGATTTAACTTGCGGGTTACCAATGCCCCTAACGTGTTACCTTACTTTATTTAACACGTCCTTTTTAAACAATTTATTTCTGTATATATTATTTTGAATTTATTTTTAGAGCAAATTTGTTGTCGCTCTAGACTATACCGTAATGTTACTTAGATTTCTGTACGATAGAGACAATTAATACACGGGAGTAGATTTTAACCCTCAACCATTTATTTATAAAAGATAGAAACGTTAACAAAATTACCATCCTGTAGGAGACTAATTACAGTGAATATAGAAGGATGGATTCTGCAGACTTCTTCTTCTTCTTGTGTGATCAGTATAGGATCCGGTATGAAGGATAGTACCGGTTGCGTATCCAACAGAGTGTCGAGTGTTTGTACGAGTTACGTAGCCAACTGAGTACGGGCAGAAGTCAGGTTAAGGTGAGAGTACGCACCAGTTACATAGCCAACTGAGTGTGCAGAAAGGTATCAGTTACATAGTCAACTAATTACCAAGGAGTGCTCCAGATGCGTAGCCAACTGAGAACGAAGGAAAGAGAGGAGCCGACCACCCGGGAACGAGTGATACCTCTTGCCTTGCGTTGTTCCATTTTATAGGTGATTTTGGGGGTTGTCTTCGTTCTCTTCCTTTGGCGACTTTAGCTCCATCTGTTGTTTACTTGTAGAGTTGACTGTCGTCTGCTCCTGTTTATGTGTCACAACTTGTTTACATCACTTATACACATGTTTGTCCTATAAACATGATTGCTTGTTTACGTAATATCCACTTACTCAGAAGAACGTGGAATTTTACAATACTATTTATAGCAGACCTCCCATAGATCCTATTTTTTATCACTTTGTTCTGTCTCTAATGCAGGCTAGCGCAGATTTGCGTTCGGCGGTCTCGGCGTATCCGGCTGTTTATAATCCGGTGATTGTAAAACTGCAAGTGCATTTTAATTTGCTTTTGTGGATTCTAAGAAGTCACAGTTAAGCAGCAATGAAAACAGGTACAGAGGAACTGGCTCTATATTTGGGTTCAACGACCTAGATGTCTAAAGCTTGGTGACCCTGAAGCTGTTGGATACTTTCCATTTGGTTACCTTCCTCCATTTTAAGAACTCACCATAGGGGCTCAACTAAACCAGGTAGGAAAAAAATGGATTTTAGATTTGTATTCAGTAAACTTTGGGTTGTGCTGCCGTTTCTAATTTGGTAACTAAATCTAACAGAATCTTTTTCACTTGACTCGCTTTCTCCACTTAAACAGTTGACGATTGTTTTCACTGAACACATCAATATGCTGTCATGGAGTGTCTTCTAAGTCATGCTATAGCTTACTGTGTTTGTTTAAATAATATCTTTATTCTGTAAATTTGCAAATGGCAGAGAAATATAGAAATAAAGATATTATAACACGCATCTACTGAACTCCGGAAGATAGAATGTTTCAGATTCTTAGATATTGCTCAAAAAGAAAAAGAAAAATGGTGTTTTGTTTTCTCATTAACTATTAGTACATTTTAATTTTATATTCAAATCAAGGAAAATGCCCGATTGATTTTTTTTTTGTGCAATTTGACTTTGAATTTATTTATGTCCTTTCGATAGCTATGGCTCAAGACAGGATAGGGTAGTGGCAAGAATATGGGAAAGAGTCGACTAGGGTATAAGTTGAAAGTACCATCCATTTGCGAAGGAATTTGAATTTTATTTAAATCCTTTAGACAACTTTGGCTCAGGTCGTGTGGATGATGATAGGAGAATTAGTAGGATGAAAAACGTGAGAGGAAACGGGAGAACATCGAGAAAACCGATACGTGCGGTGTTTGTCCACCAAAAAGCACAATAAGCTGTGATCGATCCGAGGATCCTAAATCAACAGAGTGGATCGCTCTACTACTCTACCACTAAGCCCTCGTCACTTTCCGGGTATGACTGAGGAAAACCATGGAAAAACATCAGCAAGGATGACCGGTTGATGGTATTGAACCCAGGATTTTGAATGGGAAGCCGACTCCCTACCAACTGACCTACTGCTGCTTGGTGGAACTTTTTCCAAGTTTAAAGATTTGAATAATTTGGTAACACTCAAGCAAGCTACATATCAGTATGAAGAGATGAAGTCAGGGGTCAGTCTGCCAGATCTCTCTCTAAGGGTGTTTCACCCCTCGAATTCTTGTGCATACACCCTGAACTTTTTCCAAATATCCTGAAAATGTTGACTTTAAAAACAGTAAAGACTATGAACAACTGGATTTACACCCGCCCTACAATTTTCACTTTACACTCCCACCCCGCAAAACTGAAAATACTGGTGGATTCCGTGAGTGAAATGTTTTAACTTTGCATTAAACATTGGTTGAGTATTGCTAGACTGTACATTATTTCGAGCATTAAAAATGTGATCACGGATATTTTTTTTTATGAACGTCAGAGAACAACGAATTTGGCAACATTCTATAAACTGAGAAATAATTCCTTTACTCGATATCTTATATAAAACCTTAACCTGGCAGCCAATATTTATTTAATGAGGATGTCAGATGGACAACGCAGCAACTACTCACCGCCTCTTATATGGCTCTCGGGAGCTCTTAAAGTTCCAAATAAACTTCGAAAGTTAGCAACATTACATGTTCCAAGATAAAGAGCATAGCTTATATTTAGAGAGAAGAAATTACAAAGAAAACTTGATATTATACCAAAAATATATGTTGTATAACTTACGTATGACAATGGTACGCAAGCAGGCTAAACATAACTTCTTACGAGTATTTGGTTTTCATTGTTTTATGATAAATACAAACTTATCAACGTTTCAACTCTTCCAAGGTTCTTCTTCAGTAACTTAGAAGATAAGAAGAAAAAAGGAAGAAAGGAAAGACTATCTATAGAAGAAACCAAGTATGAATTTGCACTTGTAACTATTTAATAACAGTGTAGCCAGTTACAGAAAACTGACGGACAAATAGTTTTCTTTTATAAGTCACTCTTTCGTTGTATGCATTGTGTATTAGCCCAAACCAGTAACGTAGCTAGAGTTTTGATTTCTCTTCCCCTGCAAGGAACAGTTTAGGCCCCTGCCATATGAAAATCCATATGCCAACTGTGCAAATCAATGTTGCCAGATCTCTAAAACGGAGAATATTT
This sequence comes from Lepisma saccharinum, assembly GCA_022664845.1. Taxonomy (NCBI): domain Eukaryota; kingdom Metazoa; phylum Arthropoda; class Insecta; order Zygentoma; family Lepismatidae; genus Lepisma; species Lepisma saccharinum. Next base: position 10,609 of record JAGDQP010052359.1, on the reverse strand, counting down.
CCATATTACGTGAAAATTCCTACCCAGGCATTAGAATGCCGTAACTTTTAGTAACTCTGAGAAAGTTTTAAATTCGAACTTCGAGGTGACTTCTCTTATAATATTTGTCATTGATTCTTTTTCGCCTATTTACATATGAAGCTTGTTCGGACGGGTTACACTGCTTGAATTAGCGCACACTAGCATATACTTTTGCGTTTGAGTGGGTAGTACAGCTTACACCTCAACTGTTTGGATGACCGACACAGGTATAGATTAACCCAGTGAAAACACTTTCTACTCCTGTTCGGGATCGAGTGTAGCTGAGAGCAGACAATTGACAATCGCGCTGCATGTTTAGTGCATGTGTGAAAGAAGGGATTACAGATGGCGTTACATGTCAGCAGAAGGAAATAAACACCTGCTCGTTCAGGCGAGAATTGCACGGGATTGCACGAATAGATATCACATTCATTAACCCAGTACTGTACTAATTTACGCTTCCAGGACATATAGTTCAACACCAAGTGGATTACCCGAACAAACCTATCGCCTCTAGAGCCCCCACAACGCGGGGTCTCGCAGCATTGTAGTTACACCCCTGGCCGAAACACTTAGCACTTAGATGACGCCAATCACAGTATAACCAATCTCATTCATGGGTCTGATTCACATACTGACAGCAATTTTTAAGAATATTGTTGGATTATACGAATTCCGTCCTTAATACCTATAGGAGTAACCTAAACCCACCGGGCTTTTCTTTTTTAAATACTTCATAGAAATACAAAAAAAAAAGTTGAAACAAAACAGTAACTTACCATAAAAAAAATAGTTGCCTTCCTATTTTGTGTATCGGGATACACTGTTTCAACTTTTATGAATGGTAGTATTTCCAATTTTCAAATTTAATTAATAAAGTATTCCATATTACTGTCGTTTTTTGTTTGTTTTTTGCCTATTCCTCACTTCACAGTAGTTGGTATGACATGTAGTAAAGATTGAAACGTTCCGGTACTGGAAAATTTACTAGTGCACCCCTGGTCGTAACCCTCCTTCTGAGCAAAAGTCGTTTTATTGTTGCAACGTGTTCAGAACCCTTCAATCTATATACTAACAAAGAATTGTGTCCCGCAAATATATTTATTCCTTAAAACAAAAGCAAAGTTGATTTGTGGTATACATTGTCAATATAGTTGTTTAATGTTAAAAAAAAATATATCGTCATGTCATGAACGATTTACTGTAATCATAACAAACGAAAATTAGTTGAAGTTTTTTCTGTTTATAACTCGGACCTTTCCAGATTACCGATCATCAGCATAACTGATTTCCGGATAATCGATTTTCTGTTGTATTTCTTAAATAGACCCCAGCTACTGATTCGTGAGAGGAAGAGAGGAAATGGGAATATAGCTGTAAGGTATACGAAATTAGAATATAACAAATGAAACTAAAAATGTTTTAAATTTAAAAGAAAAAGCCTACCTGGGCACGTCATTACAAAGCTACATATATTTCGTTTGATCCAAACAAGCTTCATCACGTTCTCGAGTGGATAAAATTTGTACTACAATTAAATTACCATAGGTAGTAGTCAAAACACAATTAAAGGAGAATTTAGCACAGGCGAGAATTTATGTAGACCGTTAAACGTGACGTCACTAGATGGGGCTTTGCATGTAAACAAAGATAGAGGATGAACTACAAATTCAATTTGCTGTCTGTTCTGATAAATATTAGATTTAAATTTATATAAAATTCTTTTCAGAAGTGACTACGAACAAATATCCGTAGGTTGTGCGTGGTTATTTGTGCACTGTCCTATCGCAATTCGGGAAAGTTATTTCTGATGTTTAACGCCGTAACCGAGTTAGAACATTTAATAAAGCGATAAGACTGCACATTAAATATCAAAGAATCATTTGTTACACGAAAGTCAGAAAATTCATTAAATGAGCAAGCAGGACTTACGGTTTCTTCAAGAATATTTCCATTTATCCTTTACAAATTCTCAGCAAATAACAGCACATAGAGCATATGCTCTATACAGCAACAAATTTTATTATAGTCCTAAGGAATCCTACAGTACCAGTATTTCTTAAATTTTAAGAGGTAAGTCATTTTGTGCCGTATACGTACAGTAAATGCAATAGCAGTGTTAATAAAAAAATACTTCTTCTTTAACAAACTAGTTTCAGTACCAAGTAAAATCGTATAAAACGATTTAGTTTGAAGAAAAAAAATAGCCCGGAGAACAAAACTATCAGGTGACGATTAACTTAACCAAAAATCTACCGAAAAATACGTAAAATTGCAAATAAACAAGGAAAGTAAAACGAAATCTACCAAACCAACGTAAGGAAATCAAAGTGGACCTTTGAAATAATCCTAAATCCGAAAAATACCCATCAGACGTCGCACAAAGAACGTAAAATTGAAAATCAACGTCGACCTTTGAAAAAAAAAAATCAAGATCGGAATCACTTATGAGATGTCGAATAGGTAAATGAATACGCCAAAAGAATGTAAAATTAAAAATCAAGGTGGATCACTAAATATATAAATATATATATATATATATATATATATATTAAACCAGGGATCTGATAGCAGAAAGTACATTTCTATTAAATAAATCTTATATTTATGATTAAGAGGTTAATTATGTTGCAAATAATCTTTTTCTCATTTAATTACGAACTCCTATTAATCATGCTATTTAAAATTATTGTTTGAACAAGTTAAAGCCTACTTATACTCCAAGAATTAGCTATTCCTATATATCTGTTGGAAAATATGAGTAAGGAGATATTTTTCAGCAATGAATAGTACATGTCTTCGTAAGGATTTTTGATTCAAGTGGACATTCACTACGTCGTATGTCGTATATTTGCCAAGTATTTCGTATACAAAGAAGGCGGCTGATTAATTAAATACTTGTCATAAATCTGTTAATACTTGCTCAATTTTTGAACTCTATCAAACCCGTGTTCATATGACTCTTTTATTCAAAGACATTTGGTAAATTTAAAATGTAGTAAAAATGATCTCCCTTGAAATTCCTAAAAAGATCTTTCCGTACGCAATCTAGTATTACTTTCACCTTCGCACGAAAATGTTCAGACACCTCAGAGTCACCGGACAGATACAAATTCCGATCTATGAAACAAAACTAGAAGCAACAATTTAATTCTAAAATTTAATGCGAGCATTATCTCTACATGAATGAAAATTATCCGATCAATAGTAAACACTATTTTCCATACAAACTCACTGTATGGCTTACAAAACTCGCAAGTTCATCGCACAGTAACAAACATTTGCCATTGGATTCTTTCTTGGGCACGATCAACCCAGTTTCCACCATAAACATCTACCTCTCCAAGATCACTTCTAATATGCTCCTCCCAACGACGTCTCGGTCTTCCCAATGACCACTTTCCATACGACTTACCAACCACAATCGAATATAATCTTCGTTCATTCGCCATCCGATCAACACGGCCTGTCCATCTTAGCCGTCATGATTTAATTATTTTCATAATATCAGACGAATCATACAGTCCGTAGAGTTCTTCATTACACAGTCTCCTCCATTCTTCGGTCATCTCATCCCGTTTCAGCCCGTATATCTCTTTCAGAACCCTACTTTCAAACACATGTAATTCATGTTCATCTACTACGGTCATATTACAACTTTCGCAATCGTAAATTATTACCGGCAGAATAACCGTTCTGTATATTTTCAATTGCAGCTTCCTGAATAATAATCGGGAGGTTAGAAGTTTCTGAACGGAATAGAAACATAAGTTGCCCGATGCTAACTGACTTTTTATTTCTTCCGTATCCTCGTGCTAGTTTTTTATAATTATTTTCTCCATGATCTCATTCTTAATAATTATGTCTCTATTTTCTTCGTCTTATTATCATGTATTTTATTTTATCAGTGTTTACCTGTAGACCTATCTCATCGCAAGCTTCTACTAAGACATCGGTGTTACTTTCTTCACCTACAACGTGCCCTACTTAAATAGGAACTTTCGGATGAGCTCTTAATACAACGATAAAACTATTCTAATAGTTTTTTAATTTATTTAACATTTCTATTTTCATTTTCTAAATAACTAGCAGTTTGGTTCAAACTCAAGCAACCTCTCTCTCAACTCAAAGCTGCTTCTGTTTCAGGAACATTAAGTCTAATTGATAAGATTTTCTACCCTCAAATTCCACATTGTGACTTGTACGTTCAATGACCTATGCTCTAAGACATCAGGAGCTCCACTCCAAATATATTGATAGACTTAAAATCGTTTTGAAGCATGAACTTTTGGGAAAATACACAAAAGTTACATTTGTGCAAAGAATTATTATTACTTTGGAATTCAAACAAATATATTTGTTATTGAAGGTACATGATACACTAAATATGAAGATAAAATTATCTGTATGGTCAAGAATAGCACTGACGCGCCTTATCACCATAATTTCTAAACCAAACTGCTTTCATTCTAGAACATCTAATAAAAACTGGAAGGTATATAGGGACACAGCGGAAGCATTAGAAACAGATCGGTATAAAAGATCGCTTATGGAAGACAACAAGGCACAAGAAGTCTTCAGTGGAACAATTAATATAAAGATAGAAAGGTTCTAAAAGTGTGTAAAAACAAAGCCGTAAATACAATCACAAGACATAACATAAAAAACTTAAGAAACGTACACAGTTAACTCAAACAAAAGGGTATAAACCCCAGGAATATTTTAAGTCCTTGATCAATAGTATCGGGATCATCCCCAAGGATCGACACCATGATATTGAGGACATTTTTAACAGACTGTAAACGGTGGCATAACGTTACGACTTTCTAAGACATCATCAATCGATGATTTTCTACTTGTTACGTTTTAGAAAGTAAGGTAATTTTCTTTCACTTGGCTTCGTTTAATCTTCTGTGCGCGTGGTTACTGGTTCAATTTCCGCCGGGGTTCATTAAACGCTGTAGTTTGGTGTCCACTTTATCAGAATTGTAAGTCCTGTCCTTAGAAATTTACCAGTTCATTTAGGACCTTAATAACAGTTCAATTCAATTCGAATTTTCAAAATAGATATAAAGCGGGATGATATTTTCATTTGAGTCTATCGAACGATGATTGTTCCGGGATGGAAGCAGCAAGCAAGGTGTATGAGTCCATAATGGTTTCGAGAAGATGGTACATGAAAGGGGATGATCGTTGCGCTTTTCTTAATAAAGTTTGTTCCTTTCATGACATGCGGTGAATCTTTGTGGTGTTGACTTTTCACAGCTCTAAAGGACCGCTCCACACTACACCTGGCGCGTTGCCAGCCACAAACTGTAGGGCACACAACGGAAAATTTTGAGAGAGGTAAGATTTACGATATGTTATTTTATATCCTAATTATACACATTAATGTAAACTTTTATGTAGGGCGAAGAAACTTATAAAGAAAGTACGGTCCAAGCCCCTCTTAGCTCCACCTTGGCTAGGGTCTACTTGACAAATGAATCAATAGTAAACCAACACAAAGTTTGATTGTGAATGATACCACTTTAACCGGGAGGGCGTAGTTAAACAATACCGTGAAGAAATATTGAAGAAAGGATTTATGTATCAATATGGGTTTGGTCTAGTGGTTAACGTTGCTGACTACGGATTGAGAGATCCCGGGTTCGATTCCCGGCACTCTCAAGGATTTTTCTCCAAAAAGTTTGGGTCTGGAACGGTGCCAATCCAGTATCGTGATTCAATTGGGGAGCTGCTATGAATAAAAGATAGTGGCGATCACTGTGAGAACTTGGGCTTTCCTCTCCCAACCCGTCTGGTCAGCATGGGAGCAGTAGACCAATCTCCTTCCTCCAGGAAGAGACCTCATCCAATAGTGGATCGAATATAGCTGTGATTATTATAAAATTATGGGAATGGGAAGTAAAGCTGAAAAGTAAATTAAAAAAAAAATAGTAGGATATGCCCAAGCGCACAGGAGTGCACGTAGTTTAGAAATACCAAGCATCAAAGCTGTAACCTTACCAGATTTCAAACGACCGTACAAACGCTCACATTGAATCTGAAATCAGTTTCTCGATGCTTGTGTTAAAGTTTGAGCGCATATACTCCAATAATACCATAAGGGAATGTTACGACCGTATTTATCAACGTCTTTACTGCAAATCTGAAGTCAGTTTCTATCTACGAGCTTGGATTTACGGGTTAGCCTAAGTTTCAGAGAGACGGACAAGATGTATCTAAAAGATGCCCCAAAATTGGGGACTCTTTGGGTTCTAATGGGTTCTAATGAGTCATTACTCAAAGATCGTGGGTTCTAATGAGTCATTACTTACCTTCACAATTTTCGCTGAGTATCCATGATATCACCTGGGCTGGTTTCGGCATCTTTTTTAAATTCATGTAGTCCAAAATCTGCAATCTTTAGAACCCAACGACTATCTACTAGTAGTTACTAGCTTATAAATTTTCATGCGACCGAATTGGGGGAGTCATGTAGATATATCATTCCCTGAAAAGTTGAATAAGACATTTAATTAGTATCTTGTAAGAAAAATGGAATACGGCCTTCAATTAACAACTTATTGCAAGACAAAATGGAATAAGGGATTCAATTAATAACTTGTAAGAAAAATCGAATAAGGCCTTAAATTAATAACGTGTTGTAAGAAAAATGAAATAAGGTTTTAAATTAATAACTTATTATAAGTAAAATCGAATAAGGCCTTAAATTAATAACTTGTTGTAAGAAACTGGAATAAAGCCTTAAATCAATAACTTGTAATAAAATGGAATAAAACCTTAAATTAATAACTTGTTGTAAGAAAAATGAAATAAGACATAAAATTTAAAACTTGTTATAAAGACAGATCTAAATTTAGTATCTGCAGCTAACTAAGAAGAATATTGCACCTAACGCAGCAAATGCTTTTTGTGTTATTTCGGTGAATGGAGATACTAGATATCAGGAAATGAATGATAGGTTCAATGTATACAGAAATAAAGAATTTACATTTAGTAGTAAATGGCTCACATATATCTGAAATTCGCTTAAGTAGTATAAAATATTTTATCATATTTCTAGTCTTCTTGTTATGAACTTAATAATCATTCTCAACTATCACAATCGGCATGTCATATTCATTATTTATCAAATTAGTCATCCAACCGTGTTAAGTTAATGTCTTCGTACCTTCAAAGGTTTGACTAATAATAAATTACCAAATAATAAGAATAACGTATATCCAAAAATATTATACACATATTTTAAATACTTCTTAACTCTGTAGAATTCCCTCTCCATGTCAATTGCAGAGCGAGGCACACGAATACAAAAACAAATTCAGTCCCACATGAAAATGATTTTGAAATTCAAGGAAAAGTCAGAAAGCAAGATTCCCTATCTAAACTTGTATTCCAGATGCTTCTTGGTTGAGCCGAAGTTTACATCTTGATTGGTAGCAGCAGTTTTCAGTTTTAATTCCTCGTGAATTACAGTGTGGGTGGACAAAAGAGACTTCGATAAGTTGTTCGTGTTTTGGGCCGAAAGTGAAAACTCCAATTCAAATTCACAATGAATTGCGGGTTGTTTATGACCTAGAAGAGATAACTGTGAAGTATATGCGAAACTGGTGGAAGTTCAGTGGTGATGGCATGATAGATGAACATAGTAACAAACGTCCTTCCACGTCAGAAGATCTTGTTCGAGTGACATTTACGGAGTTTGAAGAAGAGTTTGATCTTCAGCATGGCACAATCTAGAATATTGTACACGAAGCTTACGAGTACAGACAAGTAAGCAATAGATGGATCACTCGACAACTGATAGAGGACCACAATATAAACCGTATGGGTGCATCTCTCCAAAATCTCTTCGGTTGTAATGATCAGTGTGGCTTTCTTGGAAACAAATCAGTACTAGTAATGAAACGTAGGTGCACTAGCACTACCCTGAGACAAAAGCGCTATCTATGGCATGAAAGCATCCAGAACATCTACCAGTTCCCACCTATCGACAGGGTGTTGGCAACTGGATTCTTGGTTCAGACAAAAGGCTTAACACAGGAAGTGACTACGTCTAAAAAAATAATGTAGGAATGTATCCCTTGTAGATCCTTATTGTATTTCACTACAGGAAATCAGGTCTTCTTTCAATCTGCCCGTGACTAATATCTATAATATTGATGATGTAAGCCTTTTTGACAGTTGTCCTTTAACTCCCCTGATGAAGCTAGATTGAATACAATGAAATATTATGAATGCAAGTGTTATCGACGTATAGAGCTAGGATTTCGCATTTTTTAATTAGTTTCCAAGCTTGCTGGATCTCCTAGTATTATTTAGATGTACACTGATTTGATTTGATGTAGTTAGCGTTTCAATCCCTACACAATATACAATTGCTATGAAGCTTAACCAGATATAGAAAATTGTTTTATGTTGAAATAGAAAAATGCTACAGTTGGATAAACACAAATTTTTTCAGTTACAGAAATAAATATAAAATTACAACTACACACATAAATTATAAATCATATTAAAATATACCTACGACAATGTAAAAGTAACAGTCAGCAGCTGAGTTCTGCTGTTTTTGCTTAAAGCGTGCGGTATCCACACAACCAATTTCTGAACATTTTTTCCCATGGAATGAAAATACAACATGACTGGTCAAAGTTAATTACATTTGCATATTTTTTTGACTGACTGACGTGAATCAACAAGTCTAAAAGGTCTTCATCCAAGTCCGATGCTCTTCCTGAAAGTTGACAATCATTCAGCTCGAAGTAGTCATGTTTAAAACGATTAAACAATTTTCTTCCCATATTTCCCTGAAAACACGGCGCGTATATTTTGAACCATCTTCTCTGCTTTTCCTCCTCTGTTAAACTTAAACAGAAGAATATCTTGGAAGTGTTAATTTCCCCCTCTTGGTACTTCATTTTCTATGGTCCACAAATTACACTAACTCTCTTAAAATCTGCAAAGTTATCGCCACTTAGTCACAAGCACAACAGTATCGCTCCAATAACAAATAACAAACTATAAACAAACTCCTATTGACGTTGTGTTGTCAGGCCACAAACAAACGCCACAAATTATGCATCTAGCTATCAACATAATATATTTGATATATCTTCGCTCAGAAACATCACTTATACAAAGGAAATCCGAAAGGACAATTTAAGGTAAATTTACAATAAAATGGAAGTAATTTACTTACAGCTTATGTGTTCCATATGAGAACACACACGCACGCGTAATAATTAACATATAGTACTTCGATATTTCGGACTTCGAAAGTCCTGAGTCTTGAGGGAGAAGAAATGTTGGATACGTCCGGATTCAATAAAAGACTAAGACAATAGTGGCGTCACGTAGCGGATGACGCATCAAGCTTGGAGAACAATTGACTGCTGTATAGCGCGTAGATTTTAGAAACTTGGCAAAATTGACAACTGTATTGCGTCTAAGTTCGGGAGGGGATTGTGCAAGGAAATGTGTTGAAAATGCAGACCAAACAGGAGGTTTAGAGTTATTGAAAGTTAAGACTTGGTTACATTTTTGCACTCGAGCCATGAATAAACTCCCACAGACGGCGTGTTGAGGTGCTGGTTGTAGGGGCAATGTGTTAATTATGGGAACAAGGAAAGATAGAATAAAATTTTACGATCTATAGAAACAGACGCATTAAAAAAAAGAAGAAGAAAATGGCTCAAACAATATCTAAAGCTACCTAGTAACTTTGACATAATTTATTAGTAAATTGTTACTTCAAATATAAGTAAAGCTATTGTTTTTATTAAAGGATTGATAACAAATATTTCATTGAGGGATTTAATACAATAGCTTTGCAATATTTGGTTTCTGAAAGAGTAAATCAAATTTATATGTTGTTTGCCTTACGTTACACTGTATACTGCAAGTAGCAACTATTCTGTTGATTATGTCTTCAAGGAAAAAAAAAAAAGAAAAAAAAAACAGAGAGAAAGGGATATGTTCTCTTTGGATATATTTTTTACTTAACGCCGTTCAACTCAATCATCACTTCTTTTTGTTTTGCGCCATGACTCGCATATCACAATGTCTCAATTCATCATCTTTAAATATCGATTTGAGATGAAGAAAACATCCAAGAATATATATTTTGTGGTAATTTCATTTGATCGTGTGATTTAAACCACGGATAATGGAAAGGGTTTCAATTCTGAATGTCGAGAAGTTAAAAAAAATAACAAGAATTACGTGTTTCATTAAACATACAAATGAAACAATACATGTACTGCTGCTACTAAGATACATGAATACATCATTATGCATTACTTGTAGGAGCCGGTCGCACTAATAATCCACACACCACCAGTGACATCTATATTACGTTTTTATAGCGTACGCTATAAATATTCTTTCAAAATCCTTGCGTCGTCCAGGTGGTAGAGCATCGGGGTGTTGCCTCGGCGACAGGGTTTCTATCTCTGTGTCAAACTTCTTTCTTTCTATTTTCGTTCACAGAACATTTCTATATGCTCATTATTAATCTAAGCTTTCTTGCACTTTTATTTCACATTTTCAACGTCTTAACGAAGCGTGGTACTTTACTTGT
>JAGDQP010052357.1:0-10884 GCA_022664845.1 Lepisma saccharinum | reverse complement strand
ATTTTATTTTTTATTTATTTTATTTTTTATTTATTTTATTTTTATTTATTTTATTTTTATTTATTTATTTTTTATTTATTTATTTTTTTGTTTTGCTCTAGGACAAAAACATTCTGTGTAACACAACTACATGAAGAGCTTTCGCAGATCAGACTTTGTCCAGACGAGAAGCAGTAACAATATTTCGAAGTGTAAATCTTGTACTAAAATCACGTCCGCAGTTCATTGTACTATAGACAGTGTTTTTGGACCTGAGTCATTATTCTGCTCTTTGCATTTTTAAAAACATTCTGTTAAACTTGTACACTAACTCGGACATTAATAACTTCTCCATGACTACACAATTTGATTTCTTTTTAGCCGGATTAGTTCAGTGAAAAAGCTTTATTTAAAATACAGATAGTATTAATCTTCGTATGTGCTATTAAAATATTTGACATATCACGTTTGGCTGCGCTTGAACCCATAATTCTATGTTGAAGATCTTACTTGCGTATGTTGCTCACTCCAAGAATATTATGCATATTTATTATATTATGGATCATTGCTGTATGATGGAAAATTTCCATTTTTTCTGATCTGAATGATCTTTTCTCCAGATAAGAACATTAGTGTTGATGTTTAAGTAAGTAATAGCAGCGACTGTTCTATTTCTATCTAGGTAATACCAAGGCTACTCTGTGCAATAGATCGTAATCGAAATCACTTTAAAGATTAGGTCAGAAACACTTTATTACAACATACTCCTTGCAACTGGGAGACTTGTAAATGATTAATCCTTTTCCAGAAGACATCAACAATCATATGCAGTGTACCATTACACTATGTTCCTTGGATGGAACCAATATCTGCATAATACGTTACAACAACGATTCTATCGAAAGGATGCTGCTGACTCTTAACATCCGTTCTCTAACTAAAATAAAAATATATCTTCCAATATCAGACCCTCCAGGTCTCTACTCTACTTCCAGTCCTCTCACATACTAGGACATATCTTAACACTAGGATGTCTTGTTTGTGCTCCATCACTTCAAAAGCAAGATAAAACAAAACAATAAAAGAGTCTACTTTCTTTCTTTTATACACTGAAAGAGGACCTATCCATTCAATATTAAATGCCTTCATCCCACGATCAGAAAGCCATGATTGACTGAAGACTAAACGAATGCTAATTGGTACTGACCGGCGTTGATAAGTAGTCTTCAAATGATGAAATTTCTTCTCTCTTCTAACGTTTCCGGAGCTTATGCTGCTCCCATGTTTACAGAAAAAAGAAAACGCCTAGATGTTTCTTGAAAGAAGTATTAAGGAAGTGAAGAAGAAAAATAAAGGATACAGAGACGAGAAAAAGGACTGTACTTAACTTGTCTTGAACTTCCTGGTATAAAACTGAAACCAGATATGTGATTGGTAAAGGGGTTAAAATTGACATGTTAAAATAACCAAAGTGGAACACTGCGTCTGCTGGTTAAACTGCTATAACGAGTGAACAGATGTGAAGGAAACTGATATCTACAAAGTGAGATAGACCAGATTTTCTCTATTGGCATAAAAAATGGCTACAACAAATACCAGTTACACAGATGGAAAAACTCTGCAAAATCCACCCTCAATAAAACTCCAAAAGTTGACGTTGCCAACCGTAAATATGGTAGTGTACCTTTTTTCCCACGTATTTCACAGCGAATCACGAAAATGTTAAAAGATCACAATTTGACCCCCGTGTAACGCCCCCTCAGCCTCCTTCCAAAAGTCTGGAAAAGCTCCTCAGTGGGTTTAAAACTTATTTCACCGATAATATGCAACACTCAAGTGTGTACGAAGCCATATGCAGTTGCAACAAAACATACATTGGAATGACCGAAAGACCCTGTCTCTATGCATAAGTGATCATGCCAAAGACGCACGCTCCGAAAACTCAGTTTCTGGCCTTTCCAAACATTTACGCAATGAGAATCACAGTATTAAATCCGCACACGTCCTATACATGGCGAAAAATCACATAGACCGTTCTGCAAAGGAGGCTTGCTTTATTATTTCCAAAAAAAACTGTTCTTAACACGTGGATGTCTACATAAAGAGTGGTCACCTTTTTTTTAGAAAACTTTCTCTACCAGTTCAGTTCCCGTCCCTAAGTGCCCCCACCCACCTGAGTCAGCCACTGTCATATACTCATAAACTTCTAACAATACGAGCTTCCTTCACATCTGTTCACACAGGCAGATGATTATAGCACTTTAACCAGCAGATGATTATTGTACCATATTGTTTCGTTATTTCACCATGTCAGTTTTAACCCCTTCACCAATCACGTATCTTGCTCCACTGTTTCACCTTTATACCAGGAAGTTCAAGACAAGTTAAGTACAGTCCTTTTTCTTTTCTCTGTTTCCTTTAGTTTTCTTTTTCGCTTCCTTCGTACCTCTTTCAAGAAACACCTAGGCGTTTTTTTTTCTGTGATCATGGGAGCAGCATAAGCTCCCGAAACGTTAGAAGAGAGAAGAAATCTAATCATTTCAAGATTACTTATCAATGCCGGTAAGTACCAATTAGTGTTTCTGTCCAAAACTGTCTGTATTTTTTTGTAAGGCTGGTTTAGTCGAAGTGTTAACATTTTGGAAGTTTTGCTTGTCAGTCACAATGAATGTAGTTACAGTATATTACAGTAAACAATTTTCAACATACTAGAAAGCTATATTATAATAATAATTACTTAATTTACGCGCTCTGATTTCAAAACTTCACTAGATAAGTTCAGCCATAAAGTAATTATTGGTAAACATTATATAGGTTTCCTGGTTTCGCTGTTTAACCTCTCCTACCACACACAGGGAGATCCGGAATTCTACATAAATTTAAGGCACTAGATTTACGTGCCTTACTCCATGAACAGTAAAGTTTCGGCTCAAATGCTTTCACACGATTTTATTTAATTTCAGACATTGTGAGGCGAAAATGTTGAAATTTATTTTAAACTCACTTCCAAACTAGCTTGAGCTCTGAAATGTTGCAGATAATCTTAAATCTGATGATAGTGCATGTCTGGGTAAAAATTGTCTATATATACTTAAACCGGAAAGTCAAAGAGATAATACAATTAATAAACGAGACTTCGTCACTACAATACTTGTTGACAGTCAGGAGGCATGGATGTAATTTCCTTTTTCAATGTTAGGTAAATATTGAAATTAACACAGAAAAATTGACAAGCGCCGCGACCGGGACTCGAACCCGGATCTCCCAGTTGCCGGCCGGGTATATTGTCTATTACACAACCACGGCAAGTCAGTTCTCTTGTGTGTATAGACTACTACTCACACCTTAACACTCTTCCAGCCCCAGTAGCTGGTTACGAATTCAAGGCACCCCATACATTTGGAGATTTTTATTGAATTTGTTCTTCAACCGTGCAGTTTTGAATAATAGATGTAATTCCTTTTTCACAAGAACCTTGTGTTAGGTAAATATTGAAATTAGGAGGCATGGAATCTGACTTTTACAAAATATTGATTACAATACTACAATATTTGTGACTAGGAGTAAAATAATTTATCTGTCTATCTATGCGGGAGCAGTAGACAAACTCCTCCGGGGAGAGACCTCATTCAGTAATGGATTGAATATGGCTGTGAATTTTTTTTTATATATATAGATGGTAAAAAAGTTGAAAAAAAAGATACTCACATAGTAAAACCTTGAGACAGGAGTACAGGAACTTCACAAACACAACAGAAAAGCTGCTACGTTTCGCAAAAGCGTTTTCGCATGATAGGAAGAAAATGGACAGAGCGGACTTGTGTGAAGAAGACGCCATTTTGCCAACTGATCCTGGGTAATAGTGTGGACAGATTATGGAGGCGGAAAAATGACTGGATGGATCGGGGAAAACACCAAATGGAGAAGAAAGTGGGAAGGTTACTAGGAGCAGGTAAGGGGCTTTCTGAAGGAATAAGAGGGTAAAGAATCAGATGGGAGGGGAAATTAATAATAAATTGAAAATGAAGGGGAAAGGGAGAACAAAGAAACAATATTGAAAAAGAGAATAAAAGTGAAAATAGAGACGGAACAAGGAAGCGAAAGGAAGAAGACAACACTCCACTGCAGGGAGTTACAAGCGGTTGAGGCCAGGTTCATACTTGGCGGAAAGGATAGAGATGTACGTCTGCTCCCATCTCTTTCTAAATGTGGCAGGTGAGTCAGGGTTTTCAAGATTCTGACTCGAAAGGTTTTGTGAAAGGTGCAGCCGTGATAAGAAGTGGGTTCAGGTATGGGGAGGTGCGGAAATTGTGATGTGGAAGAGTATTGATGGTTGTTGTTGCGGATTGTTAAAAGAGTTTGGATTTCGCCAACGTAGAAGGCTGAACATAGGTTACAGAGTAGGAGATAATTGAGTTTGGAAGATATGCAACTGCCAGAGTGTCGGAAAGAGTACATCATGTGAGTGAAGGATCTACTAAGGCCAGACTGGGGTCGAAAACTGGACAGGTTCTGCCGACGGGGTAGTTGTGCGGTCTAAGGCGTTAGGTCAACGACTCAAAGGTCCAGGGTTCGAGCCCCTGCAGGGGTATGGGTGTCTTTTAACTAGAACATAACGGGCCGAAGTCAACAGTTACTGGACTGGTCCATATAAAATAAAGTTTGTATAGGAAAGGATCTGCAGCGAGGTCCATTGCACTTGCCTGCTTTGGAGGGAGGGGGCGGGATTAGTCCAGCTCTGGTAAAAATGGTGTTGAGATTCGGAGGTCTGCGGTAGACTATTTTGGGGCACGACGGGAAAACTTTTTTAGTTTCAGGTGACGCAGGAAATATGGAGGGTGCCAGTTTGAGGAGCTTTTGGAGGGTCTGAAGGCTGGGGTAGTACTGGGTAAGAAGATTGGGAGCGAAGGGAGCTTCGCGGAGAGGTCGGTTAGAGTTACGGTGATTACGGGTATGGTCTAGTTGTTTACGGATGAGGTGTTTGGGATATCCACGGTTAGTGAAAGCTAAGGAGAGGGTACTGAAATAATTTTGGAGCAGGTCATCAGAGGAACAGATACGGGAGTCCTAACGGCAAGAGTGTATGAAAGAGAGCTGTGGTATGGTATGGATGGGAGCTGTTGAAATGAAGATACTGCATACTGTTGGTAGGTTTGATGTGAACGCCTGTCTCAAGTCGATTGTTCTTGAGCCAGACATCCACATCAAGGAAAATTATGTTCCCTCGGGAAGGACCAAGTGAACTTGACGGGAAAGGTGCAGTTGAGGTTTTGCAGGAATGTTTCCAGTGACCCTTGTCCGTGGGTCCAGATCAAGAAAATTCCGTCGATATAGCGAAGCCAGGTGAACGGTTTGAGAGATGTGGAGTTAAGGTATTGGGTCTCCAGGCGTCCCATGAAAAGGCTGGGTACAAAGACTAGGTACCTTGAGGACATTCCTCTAGCCACTCGCCAGTGTATGTGGTATCAGATGGACGGAGCATCATGCCACTTGACGCGCAAGGTGATCCGCTGGCTGAACACAGAATACCCAGGCTGGTGGAGAGAACGAGAGAGGTGGTGACAAGATCAAATACCAGTGTTAAAAGAAAACATTTTCAAGCTGTTGGATCAAATAAAGAAATGTTAAAAAAGTGCAAACAATAAGGTCCTGCATTAAAGTGACAGAAATAAAATTCAAATTCAATTCACGCGTAAAGATTTTGAACTAGGGAATTTATAATGAACTTCCTTCCCGCTTTGACAGGAATTTTGTGTCCGTGTCTGTATTAAAGGGATTAATTACTTATCAATGTTATTTCATTTTACGGACCAAAAGTATCATCCAATGTGTAGGGGTGTCCGTTAAAAGAGGTTTTACTGTATATAGCAACGGTTAGTCATGCAACTTCGTCTTATTGTTAACATGAAGATAGTTTTAATTGATATTACCAATATGTTCAATTCGATGCGTAGCTTTAGTAAATTTCTGTACAACGACATTCCTCGAAAAATAAAAAAAATCTCATACGCAGAAATTTATGATTTTTTTTTTAAAACTAGTTTATATTGGAGTATAAAATAAATCCCTTCCGATCTGAAGACAAAAGATATACATATAAAGGGAAAGTCTCGCTATTTGGTAGTTCATTTCAGCCATGTGCGTAAGGCAAACGTTGAATTTGATTTAAGGCCTTCAGATAGCTTTGGCTCAGAATAGAGAATGATGGAAGAATTGGTGGAAGGAAACGGGAGAAGCCTGACAAAACCCATTTACACGATATTTGTTGCATCAGCGGGGAACTAACTGGTGACCCTACCACTGAGCTACCGCTGCCCGTGGATAACATTGAGTTGTCCATTCTATATAAACCTGAGCTCCGTTCTGTGAAATGTCTTAGGTACGCAGACAATACCCTTTTATCCACCAAAATTTTCGATTTTGGTCTTCTTTGTTTGATTTTCTTTTCCATATTCTTAGTTTGATGCATCCTAACGTAAAACTTACCCAAGAGAAGAAGAAATTATGAAAACGAAGTGCTCCATAAACATTCTCAATTTAACAATAGGTTCCAGACTTCAGTTTGTACGAATTTACAATTTCTAGGAACCCAGTTATTCCTTTTCGACAAAAGCTAACAAATGAGTCAACTTTTATCTCTGAGATCTTAAACATAGTTCCAAGCAAGATTTCTGCAAACAGATGTACGTGGTTCGGCAATTCAAAATGGAGACCACTTTCTTTCTCGTTGTGCAAGTGTTCTGTAGTACGAACAAGTTGGAGATATCTCACAAAAAATCGATGCAAAACTTGTCAACCTTAAGTAATATTGCGGCATGTGGCGTTCTTGAGTATGGACACGTGTCTTTGAAAGTCCGTCTTGGTTCTAACATGGAGTAAAGAGCGAACAAACATCAAGTTTTGTGCGCGCCTGGGTAAAACCAAAGTACTTGTATAATATACTGAGAAAGTAGCGCAGTCTTCCCGCCCGAAGCTGAAAAATAAGGGTCGTAGGCGGAACCAATCACTGGCGTCACTCGCAGGAAGTAAACGATGTCAGTGCATTGAGAGGGTTGAAAGCTTAACAACATGAGAGTTTGGGATGTAATTGCAGGTTTTGCTATTCTTTAAATGTGTGTGTGCGTTTTGTTTTTAGTGTGGTTTCAGTGACCTATTAAATTGTTCACGTAGCAGGTACTCAATTGTCAAACAATATTTTACAATGACGCCTTGCAATAGTGCAGTTGCTTCGTGTCAAAAAAAAAAAAAAGCAAAAAAGACAGAAGGCATAACTTATTTTAGGTTTCCAAAGGATTTTGTTACTTTTCACTTTCCATGATGACTGCTCAGAACGACGACTTCGTTATGCGGTGGCTCAGTGGTAGAGCGCTCAACTCTGGTGCTTGTGGTCATCCGTTCGATCCCAGCTCATGCAATCTGGGCTTTATGGAAGAGAAACACCGAGTGTGTGAGTTTTCTCCCATTTCCTCACACTTCCTTCGTTCCACCAATTCTCTCATCATCATCCATACGGCCTGAGCCAAAGTTGCCTAAAGACCCTAAAATCAAGTTCAAATACTTTATCTAGCAATTTATTTAGCATACAAATGCCGTCATATGGATTCAAACTTACGTCTCGTTCTGATAAACTTCCTGCTATCCTTGTAAAGGTTGGATAGATACAATTTCGCGAACTCGGCTTTAAAAACCAAGCCACTAAGCCAGGATTTCCTTCTTTATTTTAAGGCCTTTAGGCAACTATGGCTCAGACCGTATGAATGATGATGGGATGAATTGGTGGATTGAAGAAAGTGGGAGGAAACGGGAGTACCCCGAGAAAACCCACACACACGGTGTTTGTTTGTCCACCACAAAGCCCACATGGCATGAGGATTTCCTTCAAACCGTAATATATATGGAAAGTGCATTTCGTTCGTACCATCCTGCAGAAATTTTTTTAGTACAAAATGCGGAGTAATGAGAAATATTATTACTTTACTATGTGCAAAGCTTCCTTTAGCAAATTAAAAAGTTGTACTGTACGTTAGGCCAAAACATGAACTTTCATTCGAATGAGGTATTTAAATTTGAAAAGAAAAGAAAATCTTGGAAATGCCAATAAAGCAAGAAAATGGTCACATTACTAGAATTCATGATGAACTGTCACAACTTAAACACTTGAGCTTCATGATATGGAATATTTCAACAAAATGAGCATGGTGAAACATTTTATTATTATTATTGACATTCAAAACCATTGAATAGGTATAACAAAAATTGTGTTCATAATGATCCCACATAATATTTTTTCTCATCTGTGTGTGTCTTCTTTAAATTTCTCCACATTAAGAGTTTTAGATATTACAACACTGAATAAAGAAAAACACAGCTTTCTGACAAGGCTGATATTATTTAATTAACAAAAATAAATTAAAACGTAACCGTTTAAGAAGTATACCACTTCCTTCTTCAGACTGCATAAGCTCTAAGTTAAATATTTTCCGAGTTATAGACTTGGTACGAGAATAACGCCGTAGACTCAATTATCTAATCAGCACATATTTGTAACCCGATATTATAACAACAATTATATACATAGACCCCTATATATTTAGAGCTTGAAATTATAAGCCTTGAGAAAAAAATATATGAGTAAATTGTTCATTAATTACAAAAAGAAATTATGTGAAGTACAGGTTTCATTACGCCTTATATCGTGCTGCCTTAGTGCTGATCCTGCAAGTGACGTCATCGTCAGGTTTTGTCGAACACTTCCGAGGATATCCGAAGTTCAGACTGTGCCGCCCTGGATAAAACTGCTACGGAAACATTTCACATGTTGCAGTAGCAAGTGTATGGGGGCAATTGCTTATCCCATGCTCGTGTATTTGAATGGCACAGGCATTTCAGTGAAGCACGGGAGTCAGTTGAAGATGACGAGCATCCGGGTGCAGGAAAGGCTGTGAGAACATCGAAATTTGTTGAGAAAGTGAGGAGAATTGAAGTACTGAGTATTGAAGACTTCGAATGCTTGCTAAAGATTTAAAGGTGAGCAAGGAAACTGTGAGGGAAGTACTGAAAAGAATGATGCAAAGAATAAGACGTGTAAGACCCTAGTATCAGGATGATGGCAGCTGGTGTCTGCTTCATGATAATCCTCCCAGTCACAAGGCTTTGATTGTGAAGGACTTTTTTCGCTGGAAAGGGAATCTTGTGTTGTCACACCCTCCCTATTCATTGGATCTATTGCCGTGTGATTATTACCTAAACTAAAAGCTCACTGGAATGTTCCTAATGTGTCAATGATCAAGAAGACTACGACAGTTATTTCAAACAGTACTAGGAACATTCCACATGGAGATGCATAATATCCGGTATAAAGATAAGTCATACGTTGATAGAGCAGTGCAAGAATCATGCTTCATTATTTCTGGGAAACAATCATTTAATACAGACAGGGACATCCTTTACAAATCTTGATCCCTTTTCATAGACATACTATGAAACGGATACTTTAGGCACCATAAAAAATAAAACAATTCGAATTTCCTTAAATTATTTATTAACAGAAGATTTAACAATTGTAATAATTAAACGCACCAACATAAATAGAGCAAATGCATTATATTTACAATTGTCCAACATAGTTTACCACCTTAACTGCCCCTCCCTGCCCTACAAAAGAGGTCCGCACAGCTTATTTTGGTATACCAGGTTGTCCGGAAATAAATTGCCGTTTTTGTACTTCACACGAATACTAAGTTTTGCGATGAAATAACATATTTGCTGCTAGTGATTCACAAGACACTGAATTCCCTCGCTCGCCACAAGCACGCAAATTGCTCCCATGAAGCAATGAAGTACTGGAAAGCACTTTCTACACCATCTAGGGTTTCCAGGTTTTTCCTTTTCCTAGTAAGTTCTACGTTTGGCCTTTAATTTTACGTCTTAGGTTTTTATTTTACCCGTAAGACACTTTCTTCCTTTTTAAACTTTCCTGCCTAAAATTCATTTTAAAATGACCCCAAAAGTGTAATTTCTTTGTGAATTTGTTGACATATCTGAACCAAAGTTATGATTACAATGAAAGCAAATGTTCAAGGTTTTTAAGCTTTTTTTCTAGGAAGTCAGGAATTAAGGTTTGTAGATTTTGAAGCAGCTGTTGAAGTGGTTTCAAATGTGTGAGGAATTTTGTGAATGTAAAACAGTCGTAGGGGAAAGTTCATGGTGCGAGGATAGAGATGTAGAAAAATAGGTTAATTTGTTTTCCACTGACGGGGTGGGGTGTGTTCCAAACATAAGATCTGTAATATACGTAAAGTTGTAGGATATATATATATATATATATATATTTAGTATTCCAAGCCTTAAACGTATTTGTAGAAAGAATATTCTCTCTCAAATGAAATGAAAATGGACAAATGTGAGAAATCGTTGCAGTAAGGAGTTGATTGAAGCAAATTACAGATTGCTGTAATCTTTCCCTTTACGTACAAGGATTTCTTTCTCATAATATAAAAAACGATAATTGTTTAAAAGGGCAAAATCTAAAGATAAATATAAGGTAATACAACAATAGAAACTAATGGGATTCAACTCTGAATTTTGGTTAAATTTCGTGGTGTTTGTGAAAATCTTCAGTTTTATTCTCAAGAAAACCTGGCAATCCAAACACTATCTCTGTTTGAATATTATTACATTTTGTTCCTTGTTGCCATCTTATCACAAACATATCTCAATGCTGACATGTGATTTTTTTTTATTAGGAGGAAAATGTTTGATTTTCGTGAGTGGAATGTGTCAAGTGATTAGCAGATGAAAGGTGTTTTCAGCTGAACGACGGAAGAAATTGTAATGAGGCACAGAGAGACAAATGTGATTTTTTAATGAGTGATTGCATCTTCCAAGTTGTGAAGGGACGATCTC
>JAGDQP010052356.1:0-13800 GCA_022664845.1 Lepisma saccharinum | reverse complement strand
AAAAAAAAAGAAAGAAAGAAATGACGGTTTACAAGCATCTTAATGAGAAACGAAGGGTGGGGGAGGGTTGCTATCGTGCACAGGTCCTGTATTTCAGGTGACATGGTAATGGTAATCTGGAGTGACACGACTTCCATTTTCATATTTTACAGTGGCTGTATAAAATCTATACATCGTAGACCTAGTTATGATTTCCTACCAGAATCCAGAATACACTTATTCAGTGTAACGGTGTGAGAATACATGACAAAAGCTGGTGTTGATCCGACTGCAAGTGACAGATGGTACGAAGGCTACCAAACGATACCAGACAGATTTTAGAAGCAAGTCTGCGAAATGGTCGCCCTTTAGGCATCTTTGGCTCAGGCTACACTTCTTCTGCAGAAAGGAATGCGTAACTATGCTAGGTCCCACACCAGCATTTACACCTATGCACTGAGGAAAACCTTTTAAAAATTCCGTAGTAAAATCCCTGCCACTTGTAATTAGGAAATGTATTTCTCACATTAATTGATTGCACGCAATATACAAGGCATTTAATCACTGTCAAGTCTTTGTTCACTGGCTCAAGAAAAAAGATAATTTTTAGCGAATGCCTAGTGAATGAAATAGAATCAAATGAACAAAAATAATGAAGTCAGTCGAAGTCAAAGCACATCCTTTCGTACCAGGAGGTATTGGTGACCAGAAATAAAAGTTCAGTAATTGACGCACTGAATATTATAATGTAAATAATTTATACAGCAAATACACGATTGTTCTAACCAGAGCTGAAACCTGGATACTTCCGGTGACCCGGTCAGAAACTTGATTCGATTGATCCGAAACCTGATCTTGACCCAAATGACTAGACTGACTGTGACTCGGCGATCCGATTGACCCAGTCTTAAGCCGGTGACTTGGTCAATGTGTGGTTTGAATTTATCAATATTGTAATTTGTGAGATTCGTTAAGTGAACTTATGTACCGAAACTTCATTTCTGAAAGATTTTATTGCCTTTATCCTATTTAGTTCTTCAAGCCCAAAATTCTATCAGAATAGCCTTTCGGAGGGTTATTTGCATACCTCCGACGGTGTCTTTCTTTTTTACGGGGGGCATGAGACTATTTCCACATGTTATTACTATTGTTAGGAAGTTTTCGGCGTCGTATATTTGGTGCTCTGGGTGGTAACATCCGTGGTCGATTCACCCCTGAAAGAAACATTGTTCAAACGCAAAAGTGTATAATAGGGAAAGAATTAACATTTCTGATTTGTCTTCCGGGTAATTGAATATGTAATAATGCGTGATTTTAGTTGTAAATAATGCTGTTCGCGTGCGTACAATGAAATATGAGAGAGATGAGAAATGTACAACTGTGTTTGCACAATTACCGAAGACACTGGAATTGTGTGTTAAAAACTATCTTGTAAGTAATGTATTCCATGCACTACATTACAGTACATTAAAAGAAATAATGTATGTATGTGATAGCAAGATATAGATACACTAGAAAGTAACACAAAACCAGTTAGCCCGTCACCGGGAAAAGCATTATTTTCGATTGAAACTGAATGGGATAACTCGTAGTAGGCTGAAACTATGTAATGAATTTTTAGGCCCGCCATTCTGAATCCAAGATGC
This sequence comes from Lepisma saccharinum, assembly GCA_022664845.1. Taxonomy (NCBI): domain Eukaryota; kingdom Metazoa; phylum Arthropoda; class Insecta; order Zygentoma; family Lepismatidae; genus Lepisma; species Lepisma saccharinum. The sequence goes on along the minus strand of JAGDQP010052356.1, from coordinate 12,175 downwards.
CGTCTTTGGAGACATTTTGTAAAATTTATGTAACCTACTAGTGATAATGTATCACCATACAAAATTCCGTTTTTTCTATCCGGCCTTTAGGTTGTGTATTCTATATAACAATGGGTTTGGCGGCCATTTTGGGTCTAAGGTGGAAACTTTTTCAAAATTTTGATATACACTTGATAATACACCTATATGCGAAATATTCGTATCTCTAGCTCAAACGGTGTGGAAAAAATATTTTGGGGGTTCGCCATTTTGGATCCAAGATGGCGTCTTTGGAGATATAATATTATCGTAACCTACTAGTGATGATGTACCTTCATACCAAATTTCGTTTTTCTAGCTCAAACCGTTTAACCTGTGTACTGACTACTAAAAGTCTTCGTTTTTTCTAGGTGAGATTAGTTCTTGCAGATTGAATTTTTTTCAATCTCAAGAACGAAAAAAGCAAAGTCAAAAACCTATAGTATGAAATGATCACATGTATTGTATTTTATTACAAAAAGCAATACATGTGATATTAAGGTAGCTCCCTTTCACAAAGTTCCATAAAGGAAGCTTTCTGAAGGTAAAAGTCAGGAGGTTTAGTCAGTGGCTTGATTTTAAGATCCACTATATGGCTAGAGTAATACAGTGGGTGGGATATATTGATACAGCTACAACCTTGACAGATATGTTACGAATATTGAGAGTTTCTGTTAATGTTCCGAATTATAATATATTGTTCTAATATATTGGAAGTCTTCATCTAATATAAAGGAATGTCTTATCCCTAATTAACTAATTAATCATTAATGGTGTTAGTAAAAATTAATATCGAAAAACACAAGTTAAAAACACAATGAAACTAAAAATTTGGTCCCATTGTTAAATGTTAGAACAATCATTTGTCAATATAATCATTTTTTTTCTCTGTTCAGTTTGTTTTTTTGGTATGTTATTAAATAACTTTTTTTTATCTATCTCACATTCACACAAAAAAACCTCAAATACCTTTTTTCGTCGTTGATAGAAGAAAAGTCTGCATCACAATTACAAGTTTCTACCATCACATCATGAAATTAACGGTGCCCTTCCTTTAAAACTAAATTTAGTTGTAACTGCTGTTACATTAGAGGCAAATAATACTATAATTGTGTTATTTACTGGAATTAAATCAAAGGCTATAGCCGTTTCATTATAACCCCATGAACTTTACATGTGTTGTTACTTTGCAATTACTAACGCACCACAATAGCCATTTGGGTGGCTTATAATAGCCCCATTTCCTACACCTTTTCACTTTAATCCCTTCAAATATTAAAGCCATAAGGCATTCTTGTCACGTACAGTTCAAATCTTCATAGGAATTTGTATATGGATGCTCTTGAGATACTCCCCCGGGCGAGGAATCACCATGTTCAATACATTATTTCGGATCGAATTTCGAAGGGCTTGAGTAGCTAAGCAAAATTAAAGAGGAATTAAACTAATATAATTTAAGCTCACCCAACAGAACCTAACATTCACTGTTTAGAGCGACCCGGGGAGTATCTCGTATTTCACGATGTTCTTTCGCCACAGCAGCAAATCCAGAGAAAATATAGTTACATGTACAGACAACGTCGTAGAAGTTCTTCACCAAATAACTTTGGAATGGATAAGCAGATCTGAATACAGTTTTCTGCAAGCTACAGAAAACTACAAAAATCAGTATAACAATTCGAAAGTTATTTGGAAAAACTTGATTTTTATATGGGCCAGTCTAGTAACTGTGGGCTTCGGCCCATCACGAGTAGCTTTTCGTTGTTAAAATCCACACCCATGCCGGGACTCGAACCCGGGAGCTTCGAGCCGATAGCCTGCCGCCGCAGACCGCTCGTCCACCCGGCCGGCACGAAAGTTATTTGGAATCGCTGACTGTACAATGATACCGACCCACGTGGTCCAGTTGCATTGTTACGGACTTTGGATCGGCAATGGGTAAGCGTGAAGGTTCTACCGCCGTTGACGGTTATTTCGACTGCGTTCTCTCAGGTTTCCCTCAGCTAAGATCCTAGCCACTACCTTCCCCATCCATGCCTCCGGAAGAGTAATCACGGAAGGTCGCCGTCAGTTGCCAGTTCAAGCCAACGAAGAAAATTTTATTAATAGATCGTGTTTAGGTGCGTGCCTTCGTATCTGTTTAAGTCGCTGATCTAGACATTCCGTAAGGGCGGGTTAGTGTAGGAACGCAAAAACTTTAGGACCAATCACGGATGAACGCTTTAGTACTTGATTTCCTTTGAAACGAAAAAAAAAAAACTGCAAGAAGGTCAGGTTTGTTATTTAACGTGACTGCTCATAGTGCACCGGCCCTAGATACAAAGGTTCACAGATGAACGAAGATAAAATTTAAAGATTAAAAAAGAAAGTATAAAAAAAATTATTGCACTACACACGAAGTTAATTCCAATTAAAAGACAAGTTTACCATTAGGAACATTTACCTTCGATTTTCGTAGCGGGTCAGTTATTTACATCTAACAGTTGGGAGTTAACTACACAGTTTTATCTTTCTCGACATTACCTGGGCATCAGTAAGGATATATACATATATATAAGAAAGGCGCATAATGCCGACTACGTGCATTTAAGAAATATGACAACCCCGCAAGTGCTCTTAACATCTTTATTTGTTTGCACATGGCAGCTTTGATAAAAAACACAAGGTGACAGCTGAGTGTTAAGGGGATATATTAATCTTAGTAAGTTCAGTTTTCGCTATTTTTATGTACGGTAGTGTAAAAACCTCGGGGTCGCCGAGAGGTTAGAGCGCTCGCTTTCGGTGCGCGTAGTCACGGGTTTAAATCCAGCCAGGGTCCACTGAACGTGGTGGTTCGGAGCTCACTTAAAAAAACTGCAGGTTCTGTCCTCAGAAGCTCACCAGCTCGTTTAGGACATTAATAACAATTCAGGCACTCACGGTAAGTGTACACTTCGATTCTTTAATACCTAACAACTAAGGAATTTCAACGGTGATAGTTTGTCACAACAGAGTCTCTCAATGCAAAAAAGTTAAATGAAAGCTTTCTTTGTTTACTGAAAATGCTAGTATTGTATGCAGTGAGGTTACGGACATACTGTTTGACATTCTCCCAATCTGTTCGCCATTCCGCCACAGAGATAAAATAACGTTTAAATGCCAATTCGGCGTTACCTCATAGATATGGGGTAATTCAGATTTCAAATCCTATCGAAATTTATTTTCATCTCAGCTGGATACAATGTCAAACGTACCAAGTGTACGCTATGTACAGCCAAAACATCAGTGTATGAATATATTATAAACAACATATCACGCATACCTTAATTTCTCGAGAACTGGTAGAAATCCAAATCCTTAAGTATTCGGCATTATACGCCTTTCCCATATAGATATATAATTCTTACGACAACTTTCTTATATGGAAACTTTGAAGCCTATATCACTTTTGCCCCTGTACCAATCTGAATTTTATTTATGACCTTTCAGGCAACTCGGGCCGCAATGGGGTGGGAATGATGATGTTAGAAGGTCCCTAGTTACTAGGTACGATCCCGCCATTTTCTTGGATTTGTTGTCCCTGCACATTACGTTGTGTACCTCCTTGACAGAACATTTTCGGAAATCGTATCTACATCAGTTTGCATCGAAATTCTAAGTTATATTACTATAGGCTAAATAATAAGATTATTTAAGATAATAAGACATACCGCCTTGCTATTTTCGTCTGCGCTACGAAGCACGTCTTGAGAAAGATATACGGGTCGAAATAAGAAGAGATGAATAGGACTAAACTGGATTTAATTTGTAAGGCCTTTAGGCAACTTTGGCTCGGGCCAGATAGATGAAGAAAATGGGAGTACCCCGAGAAAACCCACGCACATTGTGTTTTTACACCAGAAAGACCACATGGCATGAGCAGGAATCGAACTGACGATCCCAAGCACCAGAGATGAGCGCTATACCATTTAGCCACCGAATGGAGAACACTGGATAATGAGTTCTACAAAATGTACGACTCATCCGATGTTGTAAAAAGAATGAAATCGCGGCAACTAAGGTGGGCATGCCATGTAGTTCGGATGGAAGCAAAACGATGATTGATTGGAAAGACGAGGGGTAATACTACAGTTTAACTACCTGTACCACAAAGCACTGGAAACGAGACTCAAAATGCTACGTTTTATGCTCATATAGCCAGAAAAACTACTAATAGAAGAGGGTAATAACAAAAACATGGCCTAATGTGCTTAAGATTTGTTGGTAAATGGCGCAAAACTCATGTTTAAGACGCGATAATATCCGCAATGCATTTCCAATTACGTGATTTTCATTTCTTATCTTGCGCGTATGATTTTGAAGCACAATCAGGGTTTGATGTGAGTCAAAGTACATATATGAGAAGGGTTCTTCCAGTGAAATCATCCCTCCAAAAACGATGAAAAATCACCAGAAAAACAGTGAAGATCACGTTATTCCAACTAGATTGTATTCTATAAAAGTCAAGGAGTAAGTTCTGTTGTCGACTTAATTACAGGTTAGGTGTAAGTGGAACTTAACAAATTCCTATTAGGAGAAAAGTTATTCACAAAAATTAAAAAAAAAAAAACCTCGGTTTTACTGCAAGGGAATTTCATCATTTCCACATAGGTATCAAAATCGTGCTCAAGACAACATTAGTGACTCCTGTCTTTTATAGCAGTGGTTTTCAACCGCCGGTCCACGAAGCTATTGTACCGGTTCTAGACATACGAATACATTCAATTTTTTAACACACATTTTACAATTTCGACAGTTCACATGTCAACTTTGGAAAGTCAAATAATTCTTAAACCAAATGGAATGGGATCTCTTACCGGTCTTTTAAAGTTTTCACCTGTATTTTGCCGGTTTGTGTGTCAAAAGGTTGAAAAACAGCTTTACAGCATAAAATGCTATTGGATTTACGTTTTTTTTTTGAAGAAAAATCATGGATCTGAAATGCACTGCCTAACTTCTTTCGTGTCTTAAACATGGGTTTTGTGCTCTTTACGAGCGCATCTTCCACATTAGCTCATGTTTTCGGTATTTCTCAAGTGCGTTCGTAGGTTTCTGCCTATAAAACGTAGCATTTTGAGTAGTTTCCAGTGCTCTATGGCACAAGTAGCTAAACTGCAGTATAATCGCAGTACGGAAAGAGGTGGTAAAGAAAATAGAAAACTTCAAAAAATGTGTTCGTGATAAAAAATCGCTTGACCTTGCCCAGGATAGAATTCTTCGGTGAACGTTTGTAACTGCGCTGTGAACTAGTGAGTTCTGTAAGCTAGAGTATGAAAGAAGTTACAAATTAATATCCTTGGTAACCTTTATTAACTTGTATCCCGTCTTATTTGTTTATGTGTGTAGCTCTTCAGTCACTAAATAAATTTTATTCGTGTACCCATACTAATGCCTTGGTTCGAATCCCTCGGAGGACATGTACGCAAGGTTGAAAATTGTCCTACAACACAGCTGTTCCATTACCTGACCCCAAAATGAAGGATGTGATAAATGCACGTGAGCTCCTCGCACGATGCCGTTCCTTACATCCTCTGAATGTTATCTTGTTCATTTTCCACACGTAATACGTTCAATCAATTTTGTTTCATATCTTGTATTTTTCAACTACCAAACGGAACAGCCAATGTACTTGGGAGTCGTGACCATTCTGAGCGTCACTTGATTAGTTCTCGGTCTGGACCGTGCTAACTTTTCATGTCATGCCCGTAAAACTATTTATCTATCCCTTCTGTAAGTTGTAGCGTTGTCGTTCTCGAACCGGTGAAAATACACGATCATTTGCAATTTTCAGTCACACGCGTACTGAATACGTATCTTTCTTTATACATTTTGGTCTTTTCTCAGCAAAAACATTAGTTACTATATACTGAATAATGTGACGCATACCCCCACGTCATATAAATATTTACATTGATCAAAACAGAGAGTAATCTACTTTGGTGAGTCTTGACCACTTGAATTTCTTAAAATGTTCAAGGTCAAGGTAAGAATGTCACACACTGTAAGAAAACATAACAGGTCTTGTGTTGAAGCAGAAGCGGATGAGTTTTAGTGAATATATGACAGTCAATAACTCTATGACTATTCAACAACAGAAACGTAAATCATCACAGCAATTGTCATTTGTAGTGTAATATGTACTTCTTAGTCCGCATCATGTCAAGTTCTGTTGCAGTCACTCTCTCGCAACAACAACGCACGATGCCCTCGGCAGCCATATTAAATCGTTTAGATAAGCACCGCACTCTTACACAATATACGCCACATTACGCACTTGTTTATTGGCTTATAAGAGATGCAAGGGACTTAAAAATTGTACTTACCCGTGGTTCGTTTCGTTAATACACCTACTATAAACAGAATGCAGAGCAGAAATTCTCGCAGCGCCATAAATTCACGGTCATCGGGACAATTTCACAGAAAAACTTGCTCCAAATACGCCATAGAACCCTCCTGTGCGCAGTGATACACTCTTCACATCACGTTAGAGCGTAGAGGGAACGAGTATCGGTCCGCAGCTGTTCCAGTTGTTGCTTCTTCCCCCCAAACACCATGCGTTTTCAATGGGATTTTGTAATACAATGTAGCGGCAGGACGTATTTGTAGCAAACTTTGCGGTTCACAATAACTACATTTCAAAGACGTTCTGCACTGCAAGGCAAGTTTGTCCGAGGCTTTTTTTTTTTCAACTTTAAAACAAACAGAGAAAATTTAACCTGCCACTATTGGATTTTCCCACTGCCACTATCTTGTGTAAACAAATAATCGTATTGCAATCATAATTTCGTGTGTATACTTTATCTGCCTGCAAAAATCAGCAAAACAACAAAGTTATATTATGAGCTGTTTCGCTAATTAACTTTGCAGGTTTATTGTGTCGCCAGTCTCGAAGCTCAACAACAAAATACTCAAAAGAAATGTGAAGTTCAACAATAAATTGAGTTAATTCAAGGTTTCCTAACTATATTGCGCTAGCTTGATTTCCACGTTATTGTGCTACTGCACGCAAACGCACCTTGCGTATTCCGATTGACCTTGGGGGCCTTGGTAATGGTAATCAAACAACTTATCTCTCAGCTTCTTGGCAAAGAGAAACGAAGAGCGAGGTGAAGATTTATGGTTACGTAGAAGTTAATGGAAACAAAACACGAAAAACAATACTTCATTATATTGACCGGAAGCAATGTGTTTAGATCCGCTAATTTTACGGATACGCATTCTGCAAAACTGCAAATCTAATACGAATAAAAATATGAACAAGTTCGGGGATGTTAGTAACGAATCATAAACCGATATAGTTTTCTGGGCCTGATATCGTGTGTTATCAAAGGCTGCTCCGATATTTTCAAATGTCCTCTCTCAAATAGTTTGATAAGTCAGTTCCCCAATTCCTACCAAGTAGAAACTGGTCCACATTTCTACTGTCACTATTTAATGAAGGGTATACGGTGTATACCCACCTCAATTTTTTAGGTATCACCGTATAGAGACCCACCTAAAAATATGGTATAGTAAGCGTGAGGTTTCGTTTCAAAAAACGATTTTCTATGGGCCAGTCTAGTAAATTTGGACTTCGGCCCGTCACGATTCAGCTCTTTACACCTAGTAAAAATCCACACCCATGCCCCATCCGGGACTCGAACCCGGGACCTTGGAGTCGTTGGCCTACCTCACGCCCACCCGGCCAGCAAGGTTTCGTTACAACCAGCGAAGCGTATACCCACCTAATAATTTAGCATTACACCCCTCTGGGGCTCTGAGGTACACTCAGCCTCTTATCAAATTGGGTACCAAAGTGTCCTTGGTATTCCTGGGCACCTTGGGATGGTAAAGGCGGTCGAGCGTGGGACTGACTACCCCACATCACTTCGTACCGTAGTCAAGAAAATGTGGAGCGCTACCTCCACATTCACCATGCGCCGTCCACGGCGCGTGCGTTTCGCACAGGGGATAGCTTTACCTCTTTTTACCCTCTGCTCAGTAATGTACTCCGAAATTGAGTACATCACTGCAATTTCCCTCTCTCAACACGCTTTCCTTACAAAGTCAACCGTTTCTTTTCTCGCTGAATTTACAAAGTTTGTTCGGTAGGTCTATTTATGATTTTTACAAACTTTCCTTTAATTAAATTTTCGTAGTGTCTTCAAATCTTGCAACGTTAATTTAACTCATTTTCCGACGTCATACAATGATGCAATTTTGCGTAGCGATGTAATTCGGGTGACAATACAATATTCCAGTGTAACTTTCATATATTTTAATATCATTTTTTAAATATGGACTTCTTTATCCTAAAATAAATACTTGTCTGCCACGATGTTGTGTTTGACCTGGTTGCAGAACACTTTAGGATTTGAATCACAAAGTATTTACTTGAGAAAAATTATCCGAGCACCAAAATAACTCGGAAAATAAATAATAAAAAAACTTTTAAAGACATACTTTTCTTAAACAATTCTACCAAAAAGTAAAAAAAAAAGTTTATGCATCCCTAAAAAAGAAAAGCATAGGGCGCGCCAATTCAAGAATTTATAAAGGGACTGCATTTAAGAGCGCGTCGCATGCTTTTCCTTTTAGTCATGCATAAACATATTTATTTTACTTTTTAGTAGGATCCCACATAGCACATTATGTATAATATATATCTGAAAGAGGTATAGAGGGCTAGCTCATGTCTAAGGTCTGACTGTGATATCTAATGGACGTCTAATATATATTTGAGAAATATATTTACCAGTGACCTCTTTTCATGTGAATGGTATATATCTAATATACGTATATTATATTGTGTTTCATGGCGTTTGTCTTTTGTTTACCCAAGGCTTAGCGGAATGCGTTTGTTCTTTGTTCACTTGACTACTAGCGCCAACTATGTGTCGCTGTCGTTGAAAGACGACTGGGCTAGTGAGAAGGGAGATCATGACGGTGCATATTGGTTTAGGAAGAAAATAATTTAAACAAGAGGACAATTCTGGAACAGGTACGTACATGAACATTTAGTTCAGTATCAAAATAACTTTTATTTCCTTCTTTCGCTAATGTTACCCGTGTGTGTACTACTGTAACTCTTCTCTTGAATCTCGACAAAAACCGTTACTTTATGGCTGGAATATTTATACCTATGTGTAGCACAATCTGCATCCCGGTCCGGAATTTGGTATTTCTTTAGTATATGTCGGATGATCTTTTCGCAGTTGAGCTAATTTGCTAGCCTAATACTGATCAGTAAATAACGGGACGATTTTGAATCGTTGCTCCGCATACACTGGGGAAAAAATATTCGCATTTATCTTTGATTAGTGACTAAAGGTTAGGTTACCGTATGCTTTGTCCGGACCTATGTCATAGCTTAAATAAAATTGAATTTTCCTTTCCTGGATATCCTGCATTCACCCACGTGGGTCAGTGTTCTAGAACCGTGCCCAAATAACCTTTTATTCGTTAAACTGTAGGGAATTCGGTTCAGGATAAAACCGTTCGAGGCAAGTTAATATATATACATACAGTATTTCTAGGCCAGCGTTTTAGATTAAAACAAGCATGTAGCTATACAAAAATATCTGAATACAAGGTGAATAAAATTCACGGCTACATTTTACCGTAATCCACGAATTTTAATTAGATTTTATTTTCAGTGATGGCCTTTAGGCATCTATGGCTCGGATCGAGATAGGGTAGTGGAAATCATGTGGGAAGGGGTCGGCCAGGGCCTAATTTGAAGGTAACATTTCTGCTTTGCTTGAAAAACTCGAAAAGCTTCAGTCGGGATTGCTGGACGCTAATATATCAAACCCGGACCTTTCGACTGCAAAATAAATGTTCTACTGCACGGTATTAATACATGTAGAATTTTTATTAGGTGTGTAAGTTCCGGATAATTAAGAAAAAGGAGTGACACGTGAATGATGCTATTATTATCACTATTACGTGCTAATTACGATAAGAAATGTTTCAGCATTAGAATAATAAAAAAATGCTTGTGTTTTTCCCTGCAGAATGAATGCTTGTTACTGTTGTCGACCAGTAAATTATATGAGAGTTAAGCTGGATGCCAACACGTGGGTAGAATCAGCTGATAACAACAGAATGGTTCGTGTGTCATTCAATGCAGTATTGAATGTTTGGGCTTATAAGTTATGGGCCTATTGTGACAGCCTCACGTTTTATAGTTCTTGTTTTCTTCCCAGTGGGAAACTCCATACAGCTTCTAAGAAGAAAGAACGTGTTCCAAGAGGTAATATTTTGAAGGGAATTTGTAAGTGTCTGTTTGGTATAATACCATTGCATTTGTAGAGTAAGCATATTCCCATTTTAATGAATATCTTCAAGTCCGCAAGGGGGGGGGGGTTAAAAAGCAAATTTTCCAAAATATATATATTATCATCATCATATTCAGCCGTTTTCTATCCACTGCTGGATGAAGGCCTCCCCCTTTTCGTTCCACATATCTCGGTCTGCTGCTATCCTCATCCATGTAGCACCTGAAAAACGCTTGATTGCATCTACCCATCTTACATTTGGACGTCGTCTCGGTCGTTTCTTTTCTTTAGAAATCCAATGTAGTAGATTTGTCGTCCATCTTCCATCTGTTCGTCTAGCTATGTGACCGGCCAATCTCCATTACATCTTCTTCGCAGTCGATTACATAGTCTACCTTTGTTTGTGCGCGAATCCATTCGTCTTCCTGACCCTCCTGGTTATTCCTAGCATGCATCTCCATTGCTCTTTGTGTGACTCTCAATCTTTGAGTTATTTGCGCATTCAATGTCCAAGTTTCGCAGCCGTATATCATCACTTGTAAGACACATTAATTATAAGTTTTACGCTTCAGACACATTGGTAGTTTGCTTTTGAAAATAAAGTATAGTCTTCCAAATGAACTCCACGCCATTTTACATCTTCTATTTATTTCATCAGTCAACTTAGCATTCGATATGTTTAGAGCTGGCCTAGGTAAACATGTATATATTAAATTCAACAAACCATAAATTGGAACACAACTTTATTTCACTTAAGAAATAATTATAACTGGAAAATAAAACTTAATGTAGTTTACAAGGATTTACAAAGGAAAACATAGTTTTATAACCCTACAAAAGTATTATAACACCTTCCATTTCAAAATCCTGATTGAGTTGTTGCTCCACATAACTCTTGAAATTGTCTGTGGCATTAAATGAACATATTTCTTAGTCAATCTCAGTTTTTCATAAGAAACTGCTTTAGTTCTATTCTGATTCTGATTTAATGTTGTCTAGCCCTGTTTTCCGGTTCTTTCTATCTATTCTCCATGGAATTTAAATAAGACCTCTGACGTAGGGTCTTCAAAGTGTAAGGTGTGTTCCATACAATCCACTGCGGAACTATTTCTACACTCTGCCTCGAGTAATTGTCTTGCTGGAAACAAAAATCATATTTCCTAAGCCCAATTTCTCAGGATTTTCTTTAAGATTTTCGTGCAAAATGTATTTACACTTTAGAGTATATCCAAATGTAGCCATTGTGTATAAATAAAAGTTCCACATCGTTAAACTTTTGGACATCGTGCTTTTGGTAAGACATGCATGTTGCTTTCATTGTATATGAAGTGTGATGCTGTAATATGTGTAGACTGTAGACGTGAACTTGTACCGTGAAATGCTTTTATTGAAGTTCGTCCTACTTATCTGTAATTTTTCTTTCAGCCAATTGATAGCTACCATGAATTGCAATGATAAACCATGCAGTGATGTGAGAAAGTATAATAGATACTTTCTACGTAAAATAAAATCAGTACAAAACCCCGTTTGGGGTAAAATGAAGAGTGACGCAAGAATTCTACTCACAAAAAAAGTTATATCTATTTTGCGAGTGACTTCCTTTGTGTCACTACGGCAAAAGTATTGCCTTTGTAATAAAATTAAGAGACAGTATCCTTCCGCCATAGTGACACAAAGAAAGTCACTCGCAAAATAGATATCACTTCTTTTGTGAGTATAATTTTTGCGTTACTCTTCCCTTTACCCCAAACGGGGTTTTGTACTGATATCACTTATTTTGTAAGGCTGCCTATAAGGAAAAAAAAGACTAACACGAGCCATCTATACCGATGCTCCTCTCTCCTGCACACGCGCTATAACGTGTAGGAGACACATGCACT
>JAGDQP010052355.1:2903-13800 GCA_022664845.1 Lepisma saccharinum | reverse complement strand
GCGAAAAAGGGGATTTTGGCCCTTGTACTTAAAAAAAAAAAAGCAAGAACTGCGTGATTTAGAAGTCTAAATTAACTGGACTCCCCTCACTTTTCATAGGTCCCAACTCGGGCCTTATTCATGCCTGTACAAAAATTCCAACACACCTAAGTTCTATGAAGGTTTCTGCACTTGCTACGCAAATTTCATGAAAATCGGTGATCCGGACCTTTTCGACATAGGCTCCCAGATGTATCATCCAGATATTTTGGTTATCCCTAGAAGTTACCCAAAAGGACTGGATTCGAAACCCAACAAGGGACGTTTCCCCGGATTCCGTGGCCTAGTAGTCTGAGGTAGTCGTGAATACGATACCTGGATTTACAGAGAGGTATTACGGTGTCTCTTTATGATCTCTGGTTCGAATCCCGAGGGGAACATGGATGTTCCGTCTAAGATGGCCCTGGAGCCTATTTAATGCACTAAATAGAAGCATTTTAAAGGATTGTGAAGTCCCTAAAAACCTATAGTAACTGGCCATCTCGACTGAGGGTTTTTAGTGAATAAACTTACTCCAAGAAGGCGAATATCTGGATGGCGCCATCTTTCTCCAGAGTTCACCGTCGTCCGTCCTCTCCCAAGTAATCGAGATAGGTGTTAAAGCTTCTTGCTCAGGTTTTTCTTAATATTTAAACGATATAAGAGAGTTTAGTCCCGCGACTATACCAATCTACTATATCGATTGATACAGAATTTTAATCAGTTGCACAAAGCAAATGTCGGAATGGTACCTTTTAAGACAGCCTAAACCGCTACCTTTACAAGTTACCGTGCATCCGTAGTTCAGCTGGTAGAACATTGTTTTTTTTATATGGGAGATCGTTGGTTCGAATTCGTGTCAGTCAATTTTCTTCATACCAAGCACATACCGAGATGGCACCTTATAGATGGATCGTGGCCACTACCTTCACAACTTCTTCCTCTCGTTGTTAAATATCCCGTGTGAAATGTTATCCATTTGAGATCTATTCCCCAGGAAGGATGCTTGTTGAGAGACGTCATCCTTCAGACTTGAGACGGGTTTAGGGTGCATTTATCAACATAGGCCAGAAATAACTTCAGTTCAAAAATGGAACTTTAATATTTTGACTAAAGTTAGCGATGCAAATGATGGAAAGTGAAGTTGACGAGACAAGTTAATTTTCTACTGAAACCATTGCATCTAATACTACCACCTTTTCAAAAATTAATGTAGCAGTTACATAAACGAACAATGTACATTGCCTTAAAAAGGATACGATTTACACCTGAATATTTGAGTGTATTTCTGCCCGACAAAACTCTAATGTATATAGGCGAAATGGCAAGATTTGATCTCGAAACCAAAGATTTGATGGGCTCCGAAATAAACACTGGCTTTCGAGTAACTACGATAATACTGCTTCCACGTATTTCTGTACGTACAAGGTACAACGAATAAACTATATACAATTTTATTTAATACAATATACGCACATGAATGACAATGTTTTAAAATAAATACACGTAATAATTTTCCCAGCAAATACCACCATGTATTTGCAGGTCAGGTGACGTTTGGGCACGTCTTATTTTTACACTTTTTTCTATGTATGAACGTGAGACAAATTACATGTCAACCGTAAATATAATAAACAGTGATGCCAGCCTGGCCATTTTGTGGCTAAATCTAACCAATTAGGAATCTCATTTAGCCACCAAAAATCACAAATTTTTGTATTGATGAGATAGGGTTTTAGCCACTTTCTACATCATCCAATCTAGCCATAAAAAAAGACAATGTTTAACATTGGAAATATAGCAATGTAGCCACTTTTAGATTATAGCCTAGCCACTTTTAGTAGTTTACTGTAGGCAACACTGATAAAAATATATTACATAGCTGTGAAAAGTAACTCCTTCCGGCTTCTTTTCACTTCTATTTACGCAACCAAATGCCGCACAAGCAACCATTTCTTATACGATGCAAATGTATTTCTTGCGCGTCTCAACATGGCGCTTCTCGCAAACCGGAAGCTTCACGTTTGTGACGTCACGCCCGCCCCTTGGTTCGCTTTCAGAAGACCCTGAGTTAGATACTAACGACCGGCTATCCTGACTGATACTTTTCCAGTTTCTCCTCAGTCACACCAAGCACGTGCCAGGATGGTACTTTTAACTTAGACCTTGGCCGAAATAATTTCGAAAATTATTGTTTAAGAGTAATAAGACCATTACATAGTTGTTATATCACCTATAATGAACTACGTATTAAAACACGTTCAATTCCTGCCCTCATTGATCGCACCAACAGAGATGTGTATCCCAGTCACACCACTCGAATGTCGGGATGATACTCAGACTGCTATATTTCTTCTCCCGCACCACATAAAAAGTAATCGCAGACATTGATGCGTCGTGTGTGTTCCGCAGCCGAGACTCAGTTGCATTCGGAAGGTCCTGGTTTTGTACCGAGCAGCCGACCATCCTAACTGAGCTCCTTCCAAGGATTTTCCTCAATCACACGAAGATAATGCAGGGATGCCACCATCAAATTAAGCAGTGGACTACATCGCTCCTTATCCCTGCACTCAGTCAAAGTTTCCCTAAAGGTCATAAATACGCTTGAATTCAGCGTGTGTGTAAATTTACAACACACTGGTAGAGTAAGTGGCAGCACTGTACTATGCTATAAAGCCCAGACATTTAGCTACAATTCATACTTTAAACTAAACTAATGCTTCGTGCACCATAACACTTTCAGAATTTCAAGGAAAACTCTTCCCATTTTGTGAATCTTCATTGCAGCAACTCCAGTAAAACTTTGCAGAAAGAAAAAAAATGAATGTTATCCATTTGTTTAAAGAAGGCAATACCGCTTCACATAACCGAAGAATGACCTCTTTCCGATACTCGTGAACTCTGGAAGAGAGGAAATTTACGATTCGAGAACAGCGGTAACATGTTTTCTGACATTAATGGCTTCTCTTGATGATAGTGTTGATAAAACTTCCGCCTGGAATATTTACTCTTGTTCCTCCATAGCAGTCGACTATCCTTCATCTGTCACATCCGTCACTTGGTGAACAACCAAAACCCTTATCCCTTCCACCACCGCCCCCTGCATTTGCAACCTCCCTGGCGACTTCTAATTTTCTCACTCTTTTACATTTTCGATGGTCTCTCCACCAGCACCAGTCGACACGTGACGATGGCACTTCCGTGTGGATCACTCATCGAAAATCTCTTTTTATCGTCGGTAAAGAAAGGAGAGTTAAATACAGTGTTGCTAGCTCTCAACAAAATGTCCCTGATGATCCTGATAAATGGCTTACTGACTGATTTTCTCATTAAACATTTTTTTTAAATATATAGCGGGGAAAGTGACGGGTTAAAGGTGTTGTTGGTAGCCTAGATGATTAAATCAGTGGGCTATCTCAGAGATTCTATCTCAGCTCTAGTTGAAGGCTTTACTTTTTTCCTAGCCTACCAAAATAGATTATTGATGAACTCTAACCTGTGTAAAAGTGTGCATTAAGTGCTTAATTAAAAATCGGAAGTGAAAACGCATACAACTGATGATTCAGATGAAGTGTGCAATTTGATATCTTTAAAATGTACTAAAAGGTTCACTTTTTTTTTTAACATTGTGTAACATCAGTTAAACTCAATTAATTTCAAATGTTATTCAAGAACGAAACTTTATACAATCGAGGGTCTTTGAGATACCAACCATCTATTTTGTAGAATAAGTCTCTTTGCACACACACAAAAGAAATGAAGCATAAATTTGTAACTATAGATTAGGTACGTGAAGTTAGCCCAACCACATAAAGCTTTTAAGACCAAAACCATACTTTTGTGTATATTTTGTGCTAATTTGTGCACATTATCCCATATTTTGTGCACGCTGGGTTTAGTCCAGAAATCGAAAACAATGTGGTTGGGCCAACTTCACGCTACAGAACCTGAAGTACTCATTACGGGGAATTCATTATAGATCGCCTAGCCACGAATTGATATTTGTCGGTTGGCCTTTAGATACCTTTCCAGGTTATTAGGCTATATATTGAATGAATAAGTAACAACCTATATTTCATCATCCTTGTCATTTAGACAATCACTTTACTACGTATACTCTTGCATCCCCAAGGATCATTTGTGGCACTTCCATGACATAGATGCCTTGAAGCTCTTTAATATAATTAATTTCAAAAGTATATAAAAATATGTTATTGTCCATAAGAACTACTATATCAACTGAAAATTTTCAATATTACAAAATTACATTAGCAAGGATTAAAGAAAATTAAGGACATTGTGTCATCATCAATTTTTACAGCTGTTTTGAAATTAATGGTTCATCATACTTTATTTATTATCATATCAAGTCTAAATGAGCTTATAAGTTTAGATACTATGACAGTAAATCTAATTTTTATATAAAATTATTAAAACTGTCTTAAAGGACGAAATATTGTGAACAGTGGTTTGGACATTTTTTAAAAAACATTTATGAAAATCAATTTGGTAGCGAACGTCTTTCTTTGCACTAGGTAACTTAGATATTCACGAAAAAGTGCAATCTGTCACGATTCACAAAGGTTTGGACTGTAACGACGCTTGGCATTCGAGGAAGCAGTTAGATCTAGGAAGTTCAGTTCATTTCCGGACCTGTTTGTCCGAGACTAATTCGCTGAAAAAATCAGCTCAAATGAATTAGTTTGGATTACTTCAATTAGTTCGCGAACAAGTATAAACACCGCGTAGTAGCTCAACGACCTTGATTTACTGTATTCGATAACGAAATTTTCTAATTATTATTTAGAATCTAAAAAATAATAATAATAATAATAATTAATTAACACTGGTGATTACTAGACCACGGATTTTTAGGTTATATAAATTAAGTTTTAGTCACCTAAAATAGGCACTTCGAAATTTCAAACTTGTAAGCATTAAAAAGAAAAATAGGTTTTTAAAATAAAATATAAGAATTATGTTGTTTTTTTTACATTGTAATACGTTCTTGAAAAATGAAAATCTTTGTAATACTAAAGTGCACAGAAATCAGTGCACTCCAACCAAGTGACTATTAAATTTATGAAGAAATAAACCTCTCAACATTAATTGTCTACTTCTGCACTTTGTATTTACACTTTTTTAAAGAGGGTTTGAAAGCCGATCAGAAAGGTACATTCTCTATGTGGAAAGAGGTGTCTTGATAATTTTGGTTTTTGGTAGACCAGCGGGGGAAGGGTTAAAGTTACACCAATGTCACCTGGATTGTCTCCTATAAAAGTGTTATGCTGGATTATTGTTCTTACGTTGTACTGAAGGGGGGGGGAAGCGAGTGGTTCAACGAACCCAAGATGCAAACAAATCTGACTCTGCGTGTAAGGTTTTCTCAGGGAAGCAAGCGTACTTTAATCTGTACATACAGAATACACGTCGTCTCCGAACCAAAATAAATACTTTGCATGAAAATATCTTAAACAGTAACTACCAAGCGATTGCATTATTCCAGACTTGCCTCACCAATAGTCATATTGATTCCCAACTTTTTGACCCACAATATATTGCTTTAAGAGCTGATAGAAATCTATTTTGTTAGCTGTAAATAAAAAAATTCGAGTTCAGAGAGTTTCTTCTCCTGGTATACCAGGTGTAGACTGCATACTAGCTAAACTTTTTGTAAATAATATTACTTGTATATTTGTGTGTGTTGTCTATATCTTACCTGCGTCTCCTATTTCAGTATATCAAGGTTATTTTGATTTTATATATAGTGTATATAAAATCAACATTCTCCTGAAAGCAACATTCTCCTAATAGGTGACTATAACATCCGAGACGTCACAGGAACCGATTTTGATTTTCTTAGTTCAACATCAATATGCCACGGATTATATTGTTTGATCAATTTTTATAACTTGAAATCTCTCAATGATGTCAGGAACACATATGGCAGAACTTTAGATTTAGTACTTTCCAATATGTCAGTATTCTTGTAACGTGTGAACATGACTCAATCATCCCTGAGGATGCCTATCATCCTGCTTTATTAGCAGACAGAATTCCTGTTCACCAAGCAAATAAAAAATACAACAAAGTCACAATGGATTACAACTTCTCCAAAGCCAATTATGAGCAATTATATCGCGCCATTGAATCAGCTAATTGGGAAAGCGTATCTAATAGCTTGACTGTTGATGAAGCTGTTGATTCATTCTATAATAGATCTATATTATATGCTATTTTTGATAAATGTACACCGCGAAAGAGATCGAAATCAAATTATCCTGTAAACTGATCAGGAGAAAGGCATACCACCGTAGAAAATTGAAACAGTCAATAATTGGGGATGCTACGTATCATTACGATAAATTTAAGGAAATACGTGCTCTCACCAAAAGAGAGAGAACCTCCGCTTATAAAACATATTTGCATAACTGCGAAAATAACATTTTAACAGATCCAAAAAGCTTCTGGACATATATAAAAAATAAAGGACGTAAATCCGAATGCAATGTACTAAATTATGAGGGTCAACTATTAAAGGATGAAAAAACTATCGCAAAAGCATTCATGAAGAACTTCCAGGTGACACAATGTGTCAAAATATAACCTTAATACTCTTGCACAACACAATAGTTCTGAACTTTTAAATCAATTATCCCTTGAACATGTTGAACTGCAAGATGTAGAAAAAGCAATTAAAAAACTGAAAGCACGGACCTCTCATGGACCTGATTAAGTGCCACCCTTTATTATTAAAGGTTGTTCGGAGATACTGAAATATCCACTACAAGTAATTTTCAATACGTCATTAGCTACCTCTGAATTCCCTACTAAATGGAAACTTGCTGATATTTGTTTCATTCCCAAATCAGGCGGTATGAGTAATGATATTAAAAATTATCGTCTAATAGCTATAATATCTGCACCAGCCAAAGTGTTCGAAATTATTATACAAGAACAAATATATCCACATGTTCGCTCAGTAATTTCTCCCTTCCAACATGGCTTCTTACCAAATAAATCAACTAACTAATCTTGTTGAATTCACACATTTTTTGGCTACTCACATAGACAATAAAGGTCAAGGTGACGTAATTTACACAGATTTTTCTAAAGCCTTCGATGTTATTAATCATGACATCCTTCTCAGGAAGCTTGTCTTTTTCAACTTCTCATCGAACCTTCGTCAGTTGATAGCGTCTTATTTGTACCGCCGTAAACACCGTCTGCGTCATAAAAATATTGCATCCGAGGAATTTGTTGTAAATTCTGGGGTGCCGCAGGGATCGAACCTTGGACCTGTCTTCTTGTTATTTGTAAATGACTTGCCCGCTGCAATAACATCTTCCAACAAGCTATTGTTCGCAGATGATTTAAAAATCTATTGTAGCATTTCCTCTGAATTAGATGCTTTCTCCTTACACAATGACATCAATGCAGTCTCCAACTGGTGCAAAACAAACATGTTGTTATTAAATATTTCAAAATGTAGTGTAATGACTTACACTAGAAAAAGGAACTGTTTGGAATCTGAATACATTATCAATGAAACACCACTGGTTCGAGTAGATTCGATCACCGATCTTGGTGAGACCATAAAGTCCTACCTCTCATTTGATACACACATTAAGCGTATTATTGGTGACGCTGTTAGGAATCTGGGGTTTGTAATGAGACAAGAAAGTGACTTCTCGAATATTGATGTCTTAAAAACTTTATATGCATTCGTATGTTCGACCGAAGTTACAATATGCTGCAGTAGTATGGCATCCTAATACAAAGAAATAGGAATATATTCTAAATTCGTAAACTACTTGGACCTAGTAAACAATTACTCATTCCAATCTCTGGAAAATAGAAGAGTTAACTTTCGACTATCTTTTCTACACAAACTAGTACATAGTAAAATTCACTCAGATAAATTATTATCCGAAATAAGGTTGCACGTTCCGCAAAAAGTTACTCGATCTCGTAATGCAATCTTCGACCTCCCACCCTAAAGGACCAATGTATTAGATATACCGCCTATTAGGAGAATGTGCTCATTATATAATTGTATTCTTAAAGCATGTCCAGAGTTAGACATGTAAATACAAGTGAATTTCATTGTTATATAAAGTAATGAATCGTTTTTACAGAATGTCACCACAAAACATCAAATATGAATATATACAGTATCTTGTAGAATGTATCATATGAACAATGAACACCTGAACTAGGTACATAACCTGTTGTCTTCAATAAATAAATAAATAAATAGGTGTGATTTTCTAACTTACATACACACTCGAACTTCACTACACACATCGAGCGGTGGTAGTTAAGTTGGCAGCACGTTTGCTCAGCCCTGTGAAGTTCCTGCGAATGATCTCGGTGCCCGCCCATTGAAACAGGTTTCTCCAAGGTTTTCTCAGTCACGCCAGGAAAATTCCGGGACGGTACCTACTAACTGAGCCCTGGCAGACCCCCCGCACCCTATTCCGACCTCTACCTGAGATGGCTAAAAGTCACAAATAAAAACTCAAATTCGAAATTCACAACACACGGTAGATAAATATATATGTAAATACAGTAGTTGTTCAAGACATTTTAATCGGTATATTTAACTCGATATGTTTGACTTAATGCTCAGTGTTCTCGGAACGGTCTGAGGTGCATCTGGGTGTGAAATGTCTGTAAAATGCACATAGGTGTACCTAGAATTATACTAATTTTATCTAGGATTTTTTTTGGGGGGGGAGTACACCATGGACCCCCTCTAAATACGGCCCAGTATGTGGTATTCAAAATCTTCCAAGAAAGAAACACAAAAACACGCTAAAATGAATTTAGGATAAACTACCTTTCTTGTTGCATGCTTGACGAAAGATAACTTTACCGTCAGTCGTGAAGCATGAGAAATCTCGTATCCATGTAGGCATTGTACTACAATATTCACGTAAATTTTGAAGTTTGAGCTTCACATTCTGTTGCCTCGAAATCAACTGCATGAAAGACGAAATAACGTGCTCTCCTTCCGCTCATGACATAATAATGTGTTGTGCAAAATATGTAAAAAGAAATAGGGGGTAATACTGAAATATATATTTTTAGGCACTATAAAATTTGTGGATTTTGATCCAATTTCTCATGAAATATTCATATACAGCTTCATATTAAAATACACAGTAAAAAATAGCTGTGTTAATTCAGCACAATGTGGTGTACCAGCGTGACTACAATCTTTTGTGCTAAATCAACACAACACACGGTGTTGATTTCGGTACTGGAAAAAATTTACAAGTGCAGCAAGATTTGAACATGGATTGTTGAGTTAAAAGTCCAGTATCTTACCGTCTGGGCTGAATCGCTAGACAGAAAAAAAAACAAGATTCAAACAGTATAGAGGATAAAAAAAAACAGTTTGCTGAACCTCAGACGCAAACAAAGTTACTCTCACGACTTATCCCGTGATTTAATCACTTTCCCATTTGTCAATTAGGAATCAGAATTCCCATTCATTGATAATATGTTCCATTTTATGAAAGCAAGCGCAGCATGACATGTTCTTATTATAAGAAAGCCGTAATATTGGTCAAATGTTTGGCTGTTGCCATCTTGCTTGCTTTCATAGAAATGGAACATCCTCAATGAATGGGAATTCTGGTTCTCAATTGACAAATAGAAAGTGATAAGTCGTGCAAGTAACCAAGTTTGTTTTGGGGATTCAGCAACATACAGTTGATTGTGTAATTAAAATGTTGTTCAATAAATATCGTTTGCAACTAGTGTTTTTTCTGTCTGACAATTTAGCCAAGTCGGTAAGACGCTCAACTTCTAACTGAGCAACCCATGTTCAAATCTTGATGCAGCCGTAATTTTTTTTTCTCCCAGTACCGAAATCAACATCGCGCGTTGTGCTAACACACAAAAAGTGGTGTTGAATTAGCTATTTATTTTACTGTGTAGGTACTAAGGACAAAAACGGGTTTTAACCTGAAGATCCGCTGACTAGGGATTACAGACACAGCAAGCAAAATAAAACAACTTTCAAATTCATTATTTTTTTCCTAAAAGATCCCAATTATTTTACCTAAGAGATCCCAAGACCTAAGAGAATACTAGAGTGCATTAAACAAAGAATATTGGAGTTCGCTACATAAATTGCAAGCATAGAAGACACTCTAAGAAGATAGTTATTATGGAGCAGCAAGATTACCCTATATTATACTTTTGTTTCAATTCATTACAGCTAAGTGAAAAAGCATACGCATGCAGGCATGTATCTATAAGTTCGTTTCGGGTGGGATTCCCGGGCTTCCGGGTGCGGGCCCAAGGTGTATGTGTCTGGGTACAAATATATATTAACTATAAATTACTGCTCCATTCTGCATCGCGCCGCAGTGACTCAATGGTAGAGCGCTCACTTCTGATGCTAGAGTTTGTCGGTTCGATCCCTGTTCATGCTATGTGGGCTTTGTAGTGAACAAACACCGTGTGCGTGGGTTTTCCCGGTGTTCTCCCGTCTCCTCCCACTTTCTTCCCTCCACCAATTCATCTCACAATCATCCATCCGGCCTGAGCCAAAGTTGCCTAAAGCCCTTAAAATTAAATTCAAATTACTAATCTTGCATAAAACTCGGAAATGGGATCCGAATCCACCCTCTACACAAGACCCTGGACACACACATAAAAATATATTGGAAGGAGTTGAGATTCTGTTCTTAACTCGTGGTGCAGAGATTTTTTCCCTCACATTTTCCCTTTCCCTCAACTTCCTTGGTGACGTTACAAGGAAGGCCTTGGCTCTTTTTTTTTTTTTTTTAGTATTAAGAAACTCTGTTTCCACTTTTTTCGACAAGAGGGCGCTGACATATAAATGTCTTGATCCTCAATGGCA
>JAGDQP010052354.1:0-12742 GCA_022664845.1 Lepisma saccharinum | reverse complement strand
CATAGTCCTGATCTTGTTTCTTTCTTTTCTTGTTATTAGATGAAGGGTCTTCTTCCTTATTATAAAGTAGTTTTCAAGTGGGAAACTTTTTATTCACAAGCACTTTGTGCAACCTTACCAGCTTTTCCGCATAACATTCAGGGTCAATTCTACAATCGACCGCTAAACTTCTGGTCAGCGCTAAGTTAAGACCAAGTCTGATTTTGACCAATGAGAGAGTACCCAAAATGAGAGTTGGCCTCAACTTAGCGTTGACTAGAAGTTTAACGGTCGATTGTAGAACTGACCCTCAGACTTCTTGCAGCGAGAGTATGAATTAATGACATTGGACTTACATGGTTCGACAGAGAGTTAAAAAACAAACTTCCCAAGAACAGATCGTTACCCATTTGGAAATCATTTTAATGATGTCTATAAATATTGCATCCGTTCTCTTTGTCCTTCTTGTTGGTCTTCAATCAACTGGAACTTCACTAGATCGTCCAGCAGAGTTTCTCAACCTTTTTAAATCCAAGGACCAGTAATATGTCTGAAACAATTCTACAGACCACTAAGTTATATGTACCTTTTTTTTTTTTAAGTATGGATTTTACTGTCATTTGGAGCATACTATGCAATTTTTAACATAATTAATCTTTGAACATTGTTTGAATACCTACTGAAACACAGTAAAATAAATTAGAATGGGTTATTAAATTAAATCATAATTTAGAATTATATTTTTAGGTCTGGTTGCAGACCAACTGTCCCTTCTTCACGGATCTAAACTTAATTGGATTTCAGATTGAGAAAAGCTGGCCTAACCAGCAGTATTGTAGAGCTCAGATCATGACGACCTTGTCTCACTCTAAGACATCTAAACCACAACATTTGGAGGGAACTTCCTACAGACTTCTCTGGTTTTCTACCCAAACATTGCCCCTTTTTTAAATTCCTTTTCTCTTTTTCTTCCTTCCTTTCTCTTTCTGGGGTGGCTCAGATACGTAATTATTTAAAGAGAGGAAGGAGGTTCAAGTTTCTGCCATCTGCTTAGAGAAAATGGCAACGGCGAAGAAAATTTCTTGGCGCAATCTTTGTGGCGGTGGTTGTCAATGTTTGGTTAACTGTAAGTGGGAGAGTAGCCTGCTGCTGGAGCGAAGGTCGTTAAGAAAAGATCTTTACAATACGTACTCAGGTCAGGAGTATTGTGCTATGTTCAGGAGTATTACACTAACGCCTATAGAGGGCATCAAACTAAACTTTATTGGGCAACGCAACAGCCCCTTAAGGTCCTTGGCCTGTCAGATGCCCCAAATAGAGGTTGAGAGGGTCAGTAACCAGGGGCGGCGATGCAAAAATTATTGTTCGGGGACGTGATGTGTAGAGAAGCAACCTGCCCCGGGCACGTGTAAGCAGTGTTTACACTGAAATTTAATCTAGAAAACGAATCAGTAACGAGTGGTGCATGTAGACGGTGAAATGCAAGATTTAGCAAACTTCTGACAGGGTTAAATTGTAGGTACCATGTATAATAGAGGCATCCGTAAAGAAAACTGTTCGGTTACTCAGTGGGTCATCAAACTCATCTCGGAGATCATGGTTGAATATAGAAAATATGGTAAGAGAACGTCTGCTAACAATTGTGTGCCAAGGCTGAAGATGAATTTGAAATTCAATTTTATTTTAAGGTCTTTAGACAACTTTGACTCAGGCCGAAGTCTGAAGATGAGTGACAGTGGCCTCCCAAATATACTGTTTTGAGTTAAAGATTAAGAGGGCTCCTCGCTCCAACCCCCCACGCATTTTTAACATTGTTCAAAATATTTCAAAAACTAAGAGTACGGTACTATAAAAAATGTAAGTGTCCTAGTACTTACAAATTACTATGAAATACAACGGACAGCGATCTCGAAATCTTGTCAATTGACGAGCACTGAGACTTCAGTTAAATAACGACGTCATAATCTTTGAAAACGTATCACTCATCAATGGACAAGATCTCCTATGGCCTGAAGCGTTAAGCAAGCGTCTCCAAGGTTGCGAGTTCGAATTCTGCTTGGAGCATGGATATTTATGGATTTTAACAAGTATAGAACTTATATACCTGTAATTAATCGTGATGGGTCGAACTCAACAGATACTATAATGGCCCATACATAATAAAGTTTTAAAAAGTTCTACGTATCTCTGGATTCGAGTTCAATGCTATGAAACTGAAATTACTACCTCATGTTGAAAAATATATTTTCATTTTGTGTGTGTGCGTGTGTATGTGTGTGTGTTTGTTTAATTCGTGGATAAAGAGAGTCAGACAGAAACTGACTTTACTTTCTATTAAACTAGCACGCAGTCATCTTTAGCGATGTCTACAAAATTGAGCTGAGCGAGTTGACACTTATAGTGCGAAACAGATTATTTTGCCGGAAGTAAGAATGTCGTCGCAGACTATAATTAATTTTAATGAGAGTGTTTTTTTACATCTAAGTAAATACAATATAGGAGTCAGATGGACGAAGGAAAACAGAAAGCTCTATAGGTTGCCGGTGTAAATTATATTAGCGGAGCAGAGAACAGCGGTGCTTTACCTCCCAAGATGCCTTACGGTTTCTTAAGCACGTAAGGGTTGACTACCTGCACTGCAAATTGTTTACTTCACCTCGATACCCCCATTAGAGTGCGAAATATTGAAATTTAATTTTTTCCCAAGATGGCGTAGTGTACTTTGTGACGTCAGGGCGGAGTGTATTTTATGACGTCACATTTTCCCATTGTGATTGTAGTTTCTTTTTACCGATGAAATTATGAACAAGACATAGTTTATTTCATATTAATGTGACCAGTAGATTCCGAAATTTTAATGTAAATATATTTCAAGATGTCGGCCAGAAAGTTTGTAACGTCACATGCTTTTCTTATTAACATAGGCCCATAAGGTTCCTGGTGCTATTCTGAGCTGTGCTTTCTTTCTTCCATCTCGATACGATTACTATAAGGCAAGATATTGAAATTTAATTATTTCGCAAGATGGCGGCTTGTACTTTGTGACGTCACATATTTTTGCTATTCTGATTGGGCTTTCTACTTTCGGATGCAATCCTCAGTGAGATATCGTTTATTCCACCTTGATACAACCACTAGAATGCAAAATATTAAAATATAAATATTTCTTATAATGGCCGCTGTAACTAAGTAAAAAAGAGATTTTTGTCATCGCCCCTAAACACCTTACC
The DNA here is from genome assembly GCA_022664845.1 of Lepisma saccharinum. Taxonomy (NCBI): domain Eukaryota; kingdom Metazoa; phylum Arthropoda; class Insecta; order Zygentoma; family Lepismatidae; genus Lepisma; species Lepisma saccharinum. The sequence continues at coordinate 9,533 of JAGDQP010052354.1, read as the reverse complement.
TTTGGTTATAGATGCAACATGACAGAGAGGCCTTCGACCCCTAAACGCCTTACCTTTGCCTATAAATGCAATGTAACAGGAAGGCTTGCGTCCCCTGAAAGTCTTATCTTTGGTTATGGATACATCATTATGTGAAGTTTGCCTGTAAACAGCTAATTGATTCCAACGTAATTGTGTATTTAATAATTAAATCTCGTTGCCATGGAAACGGCAAGTAGTTTGATATTATTGATATGATTGAAGTCTGAAGTCCTATAGGATACAATCATTCCAAGTGTGAATCAAATTATCCTAAACGTTCTCACATGAGGCGCGAATGTAAGATTTAGTAATTGAGTGTCGTTCACATGGAAACGGTAATAATGGGAAAGTTCTGATGTGGCTAAAACATGGAGGATTGTCCACTCTACCATAATACCGAGTTTGGATATAATAGGGCCAGCCGTTCTTCAGTAATTCGTAAAAATGATTTTATTTTCTTTGAGTGCCGCTGCCATGGAAACCATACAATTTTTGCTCTTCTCTATAAACCTTCTCCACCACAACCACTACTACTGTACGAAAATTAGTGATCATTGGTCCAGAAACTTCGGAGGAAATAGATTTCAAAAAAGGTATAGAGTGAACGTGTGAGAGTTTCGCTCGCTATCGATCACTCAGCTCAAAAAGATAAATTAATAAAGAAGCCCTAAATCTTAACACCGAATCACTTAGGCGCATTCAACGCACTAAGGTAGCACTAAGCGCTGAGAGCGCACTTGATTCTTATTGGTTTGCCTAAAGGTAGCAACCAATACGATTAAAATGATCTGTCAGCGTCTAAAATGCTACCTTAGTCCGTTGAATGCGCCCATTTTTTATATAGAAGCTAGTAATTTTATCCTGGTTAATATGAAATCCAGCAGAACGAAACGGACGAGCGGGCTACATATCAGTGCAGGATAACAAGCTACAACATCAAGTAATTGACCCTAACTTTCGTAGAAACCGAAGTGCGAAAAGCTAATCTATCAACACAGAGATATCATTTATTTCCTTTAAAAAGAGAGAAGTTTTTCTAATCTACATTTTAAACAAAAGTAGCAAGTTCTGAATAGATATCAGAGGTAATAGTCTTTGATCGATATGGTCTATTGCTTTGAACGTAATTTGATCATATTACACATATTTCACATTTAATTAAAATGGATTATATACAAAGGTCGCGTACATTTCGATTTTAACGTCAGAAATATCACTCGCTTTAGTTTTCTGCATTGGTATTAAGTTGTATCTGTGCTACTGTATAGCAAAACGGAAAATTATCTGGTGTAGATGGAATAAGGGTGTAAGTCTGGAATAGGCATTTTCAGAAAAATGATGTTGAAATTAAGTAGCGTTTTTCTTACATAGCCTAATACAACATAAAATGTGTGGTTTTCTTTTCCTTTCTGGTAAATAACATGTTAAAGAAGAGAAAAGTACGTTTAAAACGTTAAATTTAGCTTTTGTGTTAGAAATATTTGTCTAAATTCAAGTGGTGGTTTACGCCCTTTTCCCCATCAAACCACTAGCATAACACTGTTTCTTTAAATTAAAAGCCTCGTTTCTTTATAAATAATGAATACTTTACTAAAATGTGCTTTTGTATTGACTGTTAGAGGCTTAAACTAAATATTACGAGAAATGATAACACGAATACTGCTTCAAACCCTTCTAAGTTCACTGTTTGTTTTAGTAACTCCCACTGTCATATGAAAAGTGAGCTCTTCCGTCTTGGTTTTGTGGGACACACTGGGAAAAATGTACTCATAGTAAGACACACATCTTTACTTTTGCTTTTGGGGGAAACGTACAGTTTTTGGAGGGAAACACTCCGTATTAGCAACTGTTAAGTGTTAATATGCTTTCAGGATACATTGTTTTGGTTGTTGTCGCACCTGATTCAAACAGCTGTCCTGACCTCTAGAATATAGATATTGAGTTGAAATTTTGGCAGAGGGTTATTCAAGCATGATAGAAGCCATTTATGCATTTGATGGGAAAAGGGCCTAACCTCCCTTACGCCTTTATTCCATCAAACTCCTTAATTATTTCCTTTCTTGTAAGGTGTGCGCCTTGGCTGGTTGTTTTCGGAATTAATTAATACCGGAAGGATGAAACCTGAGACTACCACCAGGGATAGGGGAACTAAAACGCTGTAACTTGTCCCTGGTCATAGCCCTAATTATGTAATGGTTAGAACATTACATTGAGGCCGCAATAGTCCAGGTTCGAATCCTGATTGCTTTACTGATAACTCAATGCATTGTCATAAGACATCTTTTTATAATTACTTTGTATATTTGTTCTAATCTAATGTAATTATCTCTCAGCCTTTTATTTCCGATTCTTAATTGTCTTTTAATTTTATCTTTCACACTGAATGACTCTGCACAGTAAATCATTACTGTAGAAAACGTTAAAAAAAAGGACCTGACAGCTCTCACGTTACATTTTACGCACTTTCGAAAATAGATCAGGTTAGATTATTATTTTTTACACGATTAAACATAATATAATTTGTTCCATAAGGACTCGATTCGCTTTTATAACCTGAGAATATTCTTTGGATTATGTAGAGATATTCTACGAGTATATGTAAAAATGTTTGTCCTTTCGGGATATCCTCAGAATATTCTATGGATATCTCGGAGATTAAAATCTAAAATATAGTTATTTTTAATATTCTCATAAGCATTATGTTAGGAATATCTTTAGTTGTTTCCAAATGTTCTGGAATATTAAACGTATATTGAAGATCGAAACAGTATATTCTTATTCCTGGCATAATCTGTGTTACGTGGAGTTTAAATATTTATTAAAATCTTTACAAAGTTTCTGAAAAGGACAAATGGCGTAATTATCTATAGAATGTTCTAGTTTCAAGCTCTAAATGCAAAATGAGCAACGGAAGGAAAAGAATAAATGAGATTGTATATTGGTTGGCGTGAACAATGGGAACGAAATCAACGAACATTTTTTTTTTTAACTTAAGTGTTGTAAAGGAATTAGTTGTAGCTCAGAAACATGACTTACACACAATTACATATATACTGTATATAAGTGTTCTAATAAGTCTACAAATCGTAAAAGTAAAAGCTGAAATCCAATCCGGTGTTGTATGGCTACCCAACCGAGGTGAATGCATGTATGTGTTACTTTTATTTGCTATTTGACACTTAAAAATCAAAGAACTTTTATGTTTTGTGAACCAGGAAAGTAAAATAGCAATATTGTGATTAAAAAGCGGAAAATAATTCGTTTTTTGTTTTTAAAAAAAGACAAGCATTGCTCGTTTAAAAAAAAACTTTCTTTAGTAAATTTGAAGAGTAATGTTTCAAGATGATGGACCAGATACAATATAACGGAAGTAAATGATTACCGGTACGTCGTGTTTCCGTAAATAATACTAAAAATAAGTACCTATTTGAAAGTTATAAATCAATACGGATTTGGACTAGCAAATAAGATTATATATTTTTATGCTTATAGATTGCACACTAAATCGAATACTTAATTAGGGAATGAGAGCAGGGATTATGCCAGACCCCTTAATGAGGATATCACCCCTCCAATATGTCCAGAATCCAATTTTTATTTATTTTTATTTTTACTGTTAAAAATCAATAGATACCTTACGAAACTCTACTTACATGCCCCTAAATGTGCTTTTACACCCCGCAAAATGAAAATTGTAAACAAAATCCCTGGATAAGAATTTTACCGATTGCAAATTCCATGTAATTCAACCACATACTATAAAATAATAGGGGGATTTCTCAATATGGCCAAGTAAGTGTATTATTATGTAGGCTTCGCTTCAAAATTCATAATTATCTTCAAACTTTTAATAAGTAAAATAAGAAATGTTATTAAATATGTATAACATAGAAATATTAACTTGCTATATTTCTAAAAATCCATTTCCACACCCACTGCTTCGATAAAGGAATCCAAAGGTAAAAAGTCTGTTATAATTAGTTTCCGAATATTTGAAAATCGAATAATTTTAATTTAAATGTAATTCCATCTAAGCAGCGTTTCTAACAGTCCGAGATGGGGGAACGCTGAATCTTATTTCTTTGTTATATATATACTCGTACTGACTTACACACATCACAATATTTGTATTTAAGTCTTTAAAACAATTTATTTTCCGGATATTGTGTGTCAGTTTTAAACATTACAACATACCAAAAATAAATAACCAAACAGTCGTAGCTCTGTTGGTAGAGCGTAGACTTTGCCTTTAGAAGGTCCTGGGTTCGATCCCTTTGGCGGTCCATCCTCACTGAGATGTTTCGTCAACCACACCAGGATAATACCGGGATAGCACCTTCGAAACTAAGCCCTGACCAACTTCCATTCCACATCCTATCTCTAACCCCTCTTCCAGGACGTAGTCATAGTTGTCCAAAGGCCATAAAATGATTTTCAAAATTCGACAGCAACAGAAATTAAATTTAAACATAAAAAAAAAAAAATGTTTGGAAGTCAGCATATTACAATAGGTTTGATTTCTTTAGTTACCCGATAAGCATGTCAACGTATAGTGTCGGCATCGGTTGTCGTCAGACATCGTGGGTTGGAATCCCGCTTAGGGTATGGATGTTTGTAGATTTTAACAACATTGCATTTGCATCACTGAGACAGACCGAAACTAAAATTACTCTCGTATATAAAGTTTACCAAAATTAAGTTCTTATAGCAACATCGTTTGTAATTCTTCTGCTGCTTTTGTTAAGTTCTGTAATCTCTAACCTTTGAGTAGCTGGTAATAAGATCATGTTCTAGTTTTGAATCTGGATGTTAATGATGTCATATTGAAGTGTCTTTCTATTGCTAAGGGATATCACGTGCTTTATAACGTCACACCTGTTAATAGCACTTTGTATCAGAGACTGACAGTCCCTCTCATATGTACAGCTTTCGAAGCACCTCCAAGGTAGAAATGCATAACAATTATTACATATACACCAAAGAAGTGCTTTGGATAAAATCATCCTTGCCCCTAAATATAGACAATAGTAAATCATTTCTGAAAATGACTTTGTATAATGGATAGCCATCCACTAACTTCACTTTCTCCATCTCTCACCTTTTCTTCATCAAACGATTATTTTTATCTCAACAGACAAAGGAGTTAATAACAGTGATGATTGTGCTTTTATACTTCTGTTTATTTAATTGATAGTTTTGTTTCGATACGTGAAGCTAATTGCTTCAATTCATTACGATCTGCTATAACTAACTACACACGTTAACTTTCTCCATTCATATTGTGTGCCTGTATTTTAAATGGTTTCAATCCTAGTATATATATACCACTGTTATAAATCTTGATTATGCAACAATAAGGAAGACAAATCAATGCTGATTATTCGCTGCACGAGTTTCGGTGGGTATTGTTGCATTTTCATGTTGTATGCATTTTCAAATATATTAGTGATTGTGTTGATTACTCTCTTTAGTTGGGCGTGTTTTCCGCGAATCAATTACAAGTATTGTATTGGAGAACAAAAGATATACGATTAACAACACTGATACTGAGAATGTTATTGATCTATAGGCAACAATTAACCAGAAAAATAGTGCTCTCTTCGTTGCTACTTCCCCTTCTCGTGAAACTAAACCAAGCACCGGATCATTGTTCATGAAAACATGTTATCAATACGGAAGTCATTATTTTCGTGTTACAGCTGTCGTGTTGAAAGATGAATTGAAGGAATATTTTTTTAACGAAAGAAAACAAAGATTTTAAAAGGTGAGAAAGGAGTCTTCCTGTCCTATTGTCCTTAACTAACCTGAAAATGGACATCATTGCATTTTTGAAAACAAAATGCAATATACTGTAGTACGAAACCTCTTAAGGAAAGTATATAGTTCATACTTTTAAGATCTTCTTTTTAGCAGAGAAATGCAATGAATTTGAGGATTACTATATCTACCAGGTCGGTTTTCAGCTCAAATGATTAGATTTGTGGGCAGTAGTAGTTATTTTTTCTTCTATATGTTAATAAAATATTTATTGTTATGTGTCAATCATTGTCAACTAGAAGTTAGGCCTATTTGTCTCTTTATTGCATCGTCACTTTTATGTCCTTCAGTTGTCAATCTTGACGTCCTCTAATTGACTTTAATCAAAGTTGCCTCCAGGTCGTAATTAAATTCAAATTGAAGTCTTTTAACTCATAATCAGTCTTCGGGATGATTTTCATGAACGCTTGCGTTGCTTACGATTATGGTGAGTAGCCAATTGAAACACATGATGTTTCGTGGTGTATTTTCATTACGCGTTCTAACACGTATTTCAATTAGCTATTCACCCAAATTGCAAGCAACGCAAGCTTTCATGAAAATCAGCCATCACTCTTTGTCAAGGACATGTCTTGGAAATGGGCCGAAGAAACATCCCATGTGTACCAAGCGACTCACTTGAATACTATACTGTATGTCGTTCCGTTCAACGTCTGTCCTAACTCCTAAACCATGATCGACGGAGCGGCAACGATATACCTTCAACAGTAGAGAACGGAGTCTGTACGTGAACGGAACGGAACGAAACGTGGTTTGGGATGCAGCCTAAGCAAACGCACTAGTACCAGATAAACTATTTTCCTTGAACTTTGCGTTAGAACGAAAATATGAAACGATTTTTGAAGCGTATCGTTTACCAAGACATTCTCAGACTAGCACGACGCAGAACAGAAAGGAAAGGAAAAGCGAAATAAAAGCATAGGGCGAGAACAATACATTTGTAACATTTCTTCTTTTCGGAACCACAACCATGAAAACAAAAAGCTCAAGGTTTTAAAAGCTAAAATTTCGACCCAACACAATGCTCTTGCTGGCGTGATGTTATGTTGTTTCTGTGGTGTTTGCTTACATATGAATTTAGTTAATCATTGTGCGTAAATCTTTTTATTTTTATTCGTTGTAAACTCAAGCTGCATGAAATAATAAAATGCACTCCTTTAAAGAAATTATTAAGTTGTGAATAAATATAACACTTTCTATTTATACATTTGTAACAATGATCTCGCCGTAGAAACATAAGAATACCAGAGATATCTGTCTCAACTAATGCACTTTATATGGGCAAGCAGCTGCGTGCCATTTTTAAACAAATTAAAAATATTCAAATGCAACTTCGCACATGGTTCTTTGCGTGAAAGTGTGCGTGCCAGCGTGTTTATAGTTAGCTAACGTATAGATGTATGCATTACCTGGTAAAACACTTTTCTAGCGGTTTATGGCGAAGTGATTCAGAATATGCATCAGTGATTACAGAAAGGACGTGCCTTACTCATTTCGGAAACCTTTTTCAATTCAGTAAACTGAATTCAGTGATTAAATATATTGCATAGAAATGTGCTGGAATTCATAACAACTTCTGTATTTCCTGAGCTTTGAAGGATGGAACAAGTTGTTCTGATAGTGTACCGTACTCAAAAGTTTTCCATTACATATCTTTTCTTTCGAAAATCACCTCTATGAATTTATTCCAAAATTGTTGTATGTTAATTGGAAGTTCGATGCATTAACTATTACTTTGCACATAGAAAATTAAATATATCAAAATTTATTTTTCAGGGAAAGTGTTTAAATGTTTAATGTAAGATATGATTAATACACCCAAACAGGATATATTAACCGCATAATGAATTTTAATCTAAATATAAGATAAAATGAATCTTACGGGCAGTAACAGCAATAAGAAATTTACTTTCAAATAATCCATTTATCAGCATATCAAATCAGGTATCAAAATTGCATCGAGCTTTACGTAACGATATTGGAGTGATCGATTAATGTCGAAATATAGACGCCTGAGTAAACATTTAACCTCGCCTGTCACGAGAACAGCTGCAAGCAAGCACTTTCGATTAGATATTGGTTCTTTAACGGTGTAGATCACCCCAGCCATCTTGGTACGTACTTAACATTGATTTACATGGGAATAGTTTTACTCGTCTTATATCTTTCAGGAGCATACTTTTAACTTCTGTTTTCTCTCAGTTTATCGTCATGTTCTCTTTTACTCATGCTATTTCATTGAAATGCAATATTTTACACACGAACAGTATAATTTCCCGTTAACATATTGTGATTTATATAGCAAACTATTATTAATACATTATACTTATATATTTGAATAAACTTCACAAACCAAAACTATACAATAGTCAAAATAACCACGAAGACAAATTTTGAGAAAGCAGAACTTAAATATTCTATTTCTGAGAGGCATAAAATGAGTAAAACAATTGCCGTGTAAATCAATGGAAAGGTCATACCAAGATGGTGGGGGTGATCTACAACGTTAAGTAGCGTTAGTTTAATAAAATCAGTTAGTTTTTTATGTTAGTTTCGAGTGTTAAGGGTATTAGTTTCGTAAAATTAATTCGTTCATTTGAGAAAGTTATTTGAAATACTTCTTTGATCAAAGTAAATTCAATTATTGATCTCACGTGGTTGGCCCAACAGAGGGTGTCGATAAGCCAACATTGGCAATTTTGTCAACTAGAGTAACAATTTCTGGAAAGTCCTGCGACACTGTAGTTGAAAAGCTTTCAATGATCAATGCCGTGTTCAATGTTAGTAACTTGAAAGTCCCAATAAATCAAATTTATAACTGAAATAATAACCCTTGTTTTTCCTGTAAAGCACAATAAATAGTGCATTCAGGAAAACATGAGTGTTTATTGCCGCATATTTTAATTCTAACCAAATACCGAAACGTCTGCTTGAAGTTCTGAGTAAGCACATCTGCAGTTGGTACATAAATCAACTGACATAAAGTTAACTGTGGTCAAGGATGCAAAATAACTAACATTTAATCTACATAAATCTTAAGGACGACGACTTTTTTTCTTTGTTAATTCCTGACTAATCATTTCCTTATTACTTTATTTCACACATGCAATGCATGCAGAAATTAACTTAAATGCAACCATCTTTGGCCAACGTAATAAAAACTAACTGTATGAAAAGTTTATTGAACCGCCACTATGAAATGTTAATTTAACTAATTTTCATAATAATCGTAAAACAAACAAGAAGAGAAATAATACTTTCCCCTTCTTTGTACAAGTTTGGAACGACAGAAATCCACACAATAAGTGGAGCATGACGTTAAAATTTGTTGACATATGTATTCACTTAAAAATACATACATAACGTATAGATATGCTATTTTGTATTGATTCCTGTCGTGATTTTTGCAAGCTCTCAATGGAAATATTGTAATTATAAAGTTATATTTAATATAAACATATTTTCTTTTATCGTACTTTAGAATTCATTTGTATATAGGCTCCCAATTAGGGCTAATCATATATTCGTAAATACCACGTATATGAAACGTAGCTAAATGTATAGAATCTCTTCTCTTTTATTGTACAATGAGAAATTGTTAAGCGAAATATTTTTTATTATAGAGGGTTATTAAATGATAATTATCATTGGAAATCCCTATTTCAACAAATATATATCCGCCCGTGCAGGTAGGT